>OX352293.1:11123514-11295108 GCA_947086415.1 Pammene aurita | reverse complement strand
CAGTTCTGATGATGGGATCCATGAGGAATCGAGGGAACTCCTCAAATCTTAAAGGCATACATATAGTGATTTTTATATTTTTATCAACAAAACCATCATTTTCATTCAAAACAGTGACATTGGATGAAGTAGAACTGCTGATGATGATCAGAACGGAACTCTTCAACGACGCATAGTTCACGTTTGGCGATTCGTCCTCTTCGCTGTGTTTGTTTAGCAAGTTTAATTGTCAGAACAAATGTTCGTCCAGCTCAAGTTCTGATGATGGGATCCATGAAGAATCGAGGGAACTCCTCAAATCTTAAGGGCTTACACATAGTGACTTTTGTATTTTTATCAACAAATCAAGCATTTTCATTCAAAAGAGTGACATTTGATGAAGTGGAACTGCTGATGATGAACAGAACGGAACTCTTCAACGACGCATAGTTCATGTTTGGCGATTCTTCCTCTTCGCTATGTTTGTTAAGCAAGTTAGATTGTCAGGACCAATTTTCGTCAAGCTCAAGTTCTGATGATGAGTTCCACGAGGAATCGAGGGAATTCCTCAAATCTTAAAGGCATACATAAAGTGACTTTTGTATTTTTATCAACAAATCAAGCATTTTCATTCAAAAGAGTGACATTTGATGAAGTGGAACTGTTGATGATAATCAGAACGGAACTCTTCAACGACGCATAGTTCACGTTTGGCGATTGGTCCTCTCCGCTGCGTTTTTTAAGCAAGTTATTTCATTGTATGGAATCTAAGTGCACCATCTATCTACAATAATCCTTCACCGGCTACCCCCATTGAAGTCGGTTTTTTTTTCTTAAAAATTATCCAATAAATGGTTCTTTAATCGACGCCTAAATGTTTCATCGCAACGCTCGTTCTTTAGCTCGTCTGGTAGGTTTTCATAGTACGTCGGTCCTATTACGCGTGGATTTTTTGAGTGCAGCACTGTGCGACGGGGTACTGAGCGCAGTCTTCCTGTACTACGGAGGCACTTGCCTACTACTTCCACTCGCTTAAACTCTGACAAATGTCTACGTGTGAACATAATGACTTCGAAGAGGTAATGCGAGTAATGAGTCATAATTTTGTGTTTAACAAACAAAGTCCTGCAAGACTGCCGATAATTCATGCCGAGCATAGCACGTAGTGCTTGTCTCTGCATGCACATCACCCTATGCGCATTGGTGGAGTTATCCCACAGAATAGAGCCATAGGTCATCAGCGAGTGGAAACCCGAGAAGTATGCCTTCCTTAGTGCACTTCGAGAGACTAGGGGTTTTAGTTTTCGTAGTGCAAACACTGCACTTCCCAGCCTACTACACAAAGAGTCCACGTGAGGTTTCCAGCTTAGGGTATGGTCTATAGTAAAGCCAAGAAATTTACAGTTGTCGCTTCTCGGGATAGCATAGGTATACGGTGGTACTTTTAGAGAGAAATCTTTCTATATCGATGTCATAATATTTATACAATCATGAAGCGCCAATTTTATTTGCTGTAAAAACAAAACACGAAATATGTGTATGTATTTTTATTCACAAGAAACTAGTTACATGCAACCACGAAATATCATTGTCTATTGAACAACGTATCGCAACGGCAAATATCATTGTTCTATCACGATAATCATTATAATGGACTTGGGAAAAATGGTCTTTAATCGCGGAAGTCGATTGTAAACTAAAAACTAGATGGTTAGTATCTTAGCATGAGCTCATGCGAGGGAAAGCTAGTCGATACTCGATATACATTTAAAACATTCACTTCTACTGTCAATAATATAACAAAATTGTTATAGCGAAATTGGTAATTGCTTAACTAATTGTGGGTGGTTAGATTTTTATTGAGGTTTGTTTGCAGATATTGGAAACATGGAAAAACCAAACGTCTTTTCCACCATAACCACTGTTTTTGTTGTGATGTCCGAAATCTACTCTCAAGTGGGATTAATTTCGCCGGTAATGCATCGTTGCGTTGAAATTCCTATTATAATAATTGTTTTAATTAGGTATCAATAGAAATAAACTGCTGATGCTACCATATAGACGGAGAGCTAGCCACGTCAGATATGACACAATAATGAGAGCGACGAAACCCCTCTCGTTAGTTTGCTATACTAGGCTTATTTCTAGATCCGGACATCTGGCAGCTGTAAAGTGGTGGAGGTCAAATAATGCAAACCACTTCAAGAAAACAAATCCTACAGTTCTGGTTTTGATGCAGTATTATGAAAAAATATATAAATAATTAGATCATATCATTGCCAAACGTTTCTGATGGGAGAAAGTAGTCAAAAACGACGTATAATGTAATTCATGGTTTGTCGCCTACTGTTTCTGTATCCGAAATATTACGCAATGTTTTTTGTTTTAATGTTAAAATATAGGGCCCGTCCTCTATAATTAAGATAACTTCGGCCGTTTTTACCTATTTTGCTAGTCTGTCAGATGCCCGGATCTAGCAATAAGGATAGTATTGCAATCTTACTAGATGGGTTTAATTGCTCTCATTATTGTGTTCATATCTGACGTGGCGAGCTCTTAGACCAATAGTAATATGTTACATCAGACAATATTGGACATTTAACAATTAGCAACACCCAATAAGATGGATAGTTTATTGATAGTGGCCAGTTTTTAACCGACTTCAATTTCATAGAAGGAGGAGGTTCTGTATTCGGTTTGGGCTTTTTTTTTTATGTATGTTCACCGATTACTCCGAGACGCGTGGTCCGATTTGAATAATTCTTTTTTTATTTGAAAGGATATACTTCCAAGGTGGTCCCATATTAATCTGGTGCTGTTCTGATGATGGGATCTATGAGGAATTGAGGGAACTCCTCAATTTTTAAAGGCACATGTATGGTGATTTGGGTGTTTTCTTAAGCAACTCGAGAGTTTTCTCTCGAAAGCCACCAATTTGATGAAGTGGACCTGATAATGATGATTGTTTTGATGATAATGATGATGATTTTTTTTAATGTAGGATGTTCAGCGATTACTCCGAGACCCGTGGTCCGATTTGAATAATTCTTTTTATGTTTGAAAGGATGTACTTCCAAGGTGGTCCCAAATTAATCTGGTGCTGTTCTGATGATGGAATCCACGAGGAATTGAGGGAACTCCTCAATCTTTAAAGGCACATGTATGGCGATTTGAGTGTTTTCTTAAGCAACTCAAGCATTTCCTCTCGAAAACCACCAATTTGATGGAACGGACCTAATGATAAAGACTACATATGACATGTGGAACTTTCCTTAGTTTATGCGGGTGTATTATGAACTTTTTCTTATACGTCTATACCGATTATTCCGAGACCCGTTGTCCGATTTGAGTAATATTTTTATTGTTTATAAAGAGTTACCTCGAAAGTAGCGGACTAATTTGGTTGGACCTGATGATGGGAATCCATGAGGGATTGAGGGAACTCTTCAATTTTAAAAGGCTCATGTATGGTGATTTGAGTGTATTTTTAAGCAACTCGAGTGTTTCCTCTCGAAAACTACTAATTAGATGGAGAGGACCCGATAATGAAAACCGAAGATGACATGTGGAGTCCCTTCCATAAATAGCTATTTGAATTGGGTAAACATTGTGTGAAAGAAGGAAGCAAATTTAGTTTATGTCGAAAGAGCTGATTGAGATCCCGAGAAAGCGTAGCAAAAGATTCTACTAATTTATAAGCATGAGCGTAGCGAGGGCGTTTAAGGCACGAGGTTCAAAGTTAATAACGTCAATCTCGTGTGGCACATACAACTCTTCACCTCAGCCTTCACACTGACTACATCTGCATCGCTGACCGACTGCACCGCGCACCCTCGGGTTTTGATTTCCACCTCAATCAGACGAGTGATACCTATAACGAATATTTTATTTTATATGCGTCCTAAACGCGGGGGGTGGTACAGTCGACTACAAAGAGATGTATCCACTTTTGGACCATATTACAACGCAATAAGGTGAGAAAGTGGATACATCTCTTTGTATTTGACTGTACATTATTAACCGACTTCAATTTCATAGAAGGAGGAGGTCTGTATTCGGTTTGGGCTTTTTTTTTATGTATGTTCACCGATTACTCCGAGACGCGTAGTCCGATTTTAATAATTCTTTTTTGTTTGAAAGGGTCTACTTCCAAGGTGGTCCCATTATTAATCTGGTGCTGTTCTGATGATGGGATCTATGAGGAATTGAGGGTACTCCTCAATTTATAACGGCATATGTATGGTGATTTGGGTGTTTTCTTAAGCAACCACCAATTTGATGATGTGGACCTCATGATGATAGTTGTTTTGATGATAATGATGATGATTTTTTTTTATGTAGGATGTTCAGCGATTACTCCGACACCCGTGGTCCGATTTGAGGAATTCTTTTTTGTTTGAAAGGAACTACCTCTAAGATAGTTCCACATTAATCTGGTGCTCTTCTGATGATGGGATTCATGAGGAATTGAGGGATCTCCTCAATTTTTAAAGGCACATGTATGGTGATTTGGTTGTTTTTTAAGCAACTCAAGCATTTCCTCTCGAAAACCACTAATTTGATGGAGTGGACCTTATGATGAAGACCACATATGATATGTGGAACTTTCCTTATATTGAGTAGGTATTATGAACTTTTTTTTATATATCTTAACCGATTATTGCGAGATCCGTTGTCCGATTATGATAATTATATAACCACTAAAAATGGAAAAAGAAAAACTTTTTACCAAAAAAAGATAAACCGACTTCAAAAAGTATAAAATAAATTATTATATTATTTATATGCGTTACAAACTGATATGTTTGAAGTCGGTGCCAAGCCAAAAAGTTACAATACCGGTCAAATCAGCTTCAAGTCTGAAAATCACAAAACATATCGATACCTACTTACATTGCAAAGGTGAATGTGAATCTATCTGTTACATTTTCACGTCTAAACCACTAATCCAATTTTGATGAAATGTGGTACCCATGTCTATATATTCTGATACACGTCTACTTTATCAATAATCAGAAAAAGACGGCTAATAAAAAAAAATCATGTATGGTTGACCTTCCATCCAAAATTTGAAATATCCCGCCTTTTTCTACTGAAAAGGTGGGTCCCACACACCCGGTGTGTCTGAGTATAGAAAGATCAATCTAGCCATTGAATTCCTTTACACTTCGATATTACACCTTAAATGAAGTAGGATAAATAATTCAAACCGAAGCACGGGCTCCGTTCGAGATATGGTTAGTCCGAAAACTAGTAAAAAAGTTTATTAAGAAACATCATAAGACGCATGATTATACTTTCTTTCTGTACTTGAATGAGAACCTACGTGCAGTCAATACCGTATTAGAATAGTTCTATAGTATGAAGAACAATTCACTGACCAAATACGCCTCGTTCATATTAACTGTTTTGTGATTTTCAGACTTGAAACTGATTTGACCGGTATTGTAACTTTTTGGCTTGGCACCGACTTCAAACATATCAGTTTGTAACGCATATAAATAATATAATAATTTATTCTATACTTTTTGAAGTCGGTTTATCTTTTCAACCGACTTCAAGATTTCGAAGGAGGAGGTTATCAATTCGTCGGGATCTTTGTTTTTGCTATTTTTTTTTTTTTATGTATGTTCACCGATTATTCGAAGACGGCTGGACCGATTTGGAAAATTCTTTTTTTGTTTGAAAGCGTATACTTCACAGTTGGTCCCATTGTAACCATGTCAGGATCTGATGATGGGATCCTGGAGAAATCGAGGGAACTCTTCAACTATCATAGGCACCTATGGTGATTTGAGTATTTTTTACAGCAGATCGAACATTTGGTGTTGGAAAGGTGGATGCTTAGTGAAGTCGGTTCTTTTTTGTTTAAAATTATTTTTGTAAAAAGTTTTTATAACCGTTTCCTGTCGGAGTTCCGTGAGAGCGGGTAGCCTTGTACGAGATGTACCGAGTCCAACACAAGTTAAAATAACTTGTTCTTTATTGCTATAGCCATAAGTCAAATGTCAACCGAATACCTGTTAGCGACCGTGCGTGCATTTGAAGGTAGAAGTACTTCGGTCGTTTATCTATTTTAATGAATTATGTGTTCTAACGTGAACTTATTTACGGTTCAATTTCAATTTTGCACTTATTTGAATTATGAATGTAGAAAGATTTTGCTTTTCTACTAAACCAAAACTGGTTATGCGACTTATGCGGTGCCAGCAAATCTGCTGGATTTTTTTACTGTCGTGCTCATATCTTGTCAATTATTGTCACTGGCAATGGCGTTGCTTGTGTCAGGAAACGACGTATCTGACACAAACTATTCGACGAGTCTCAAAATTAACTTCTAAGACGCGGGCAATAATAGTAGGAAAAAGAAAAACATTTTGGTAACAATGACGCAACGACGCAAACCAAGCAAAAACTATCAATCGAGGTTACAAGTACCACTTTATAGAATAACGGTAAAGAGTTCATAGACTCGTGTGACCGGTAAAAACTGAATTGAATGAATGAGCGATCTTAAACGATCACTGACTGAAGATGAGGGCTACGGGAGATCGAGACCGATGGAAACAAATCACAAGGACTGCAAAACCAAGTGGTCACGATCCTCAGTAATAAGGGACCGACAAAGAAGAGAGAGAGACTGAAGGTATGTAGGTATTATTTGTAAATATTTATTTCCAAATTTTCTAACACCAAGGATTAACTAAGAACCATAAGTACAGTCTAAATGTTTTAAGCTAAACAGTTTCGAGGCTATTATATGAGCAGTTCATTATGGCAAACATTTGTCTATAGTTCTGGTATCGAGTTTTAGTATTACCTAATGTCTTGTCTATGAATAACAAAAGCACAACCACATTTTCGACGATGACCAATGTTGTCATCTATGACTATCAAAGACTTAAAAGACTGGTTCAAATGTCTCTGACCTGAACATCGAACATTCCATATTATTGATGAATGAGACATAATTTCTCCGAATAAATGCAGACAGTTCATTAGTATAATACTAGTACACACATCACACATAGTGTAGGTATATGTTTCATAGGCCATAGGCAATCAACATACATTTTTTTTTCTCTAACTGGGTCACTTTGTACAGGAGTTTCGAGAAAAAGTTGAACCGTTTTTGTCCTGAACATCAAAGAGATTCAAACGCTGAGGCTACGACACCTATTTTGTATTTAGACAAACAATTTGAATAAAATGACGTATTAGATGACGGTGATCAATCTTTAATTGTTACAAATTATGATGCATTGTTATTAAACAGGCAGACTTGCACGAGTGATTCATCAATAAGAGTTCCGTTTTTTTCCTTATGAGCTACACCTACCGTAGCTTAGCTTAGCTACGTACCTACGCAAAAGCCTAAAAATTTGTCATTAACAGGGCCCGGAATTAGGTGAGCTAAAATACCTAAAGTTCGCGAGAGGACATAATATAGAGTGGTTACAACCGGATGAAAATAATATTTTATTTGGATTCCGGGTATTCGATGTTTATTCGGGGACTTGTCGTAATATTGAACGTGATATGTTTTGCTTACAGTGCAGCATGTTTAATGTTAGTTTTTAGTAAAAAGGGCTAGACAAAAGAAGGTATGTATAAGATAAGATAAGAAGTCGTTGTAAGACGAATAATATGGGTTTCCCTACACATTTATTATTATAATGTTAACTTTATGGCTGCAATGTAACCATTTTTCATCATTAAGACTATTACTTGCAGTGCCCGGATGAATATCGAATACCCGGAATCCAAATAAAATATTATTTTCATCCGGTTGTAACCACTCTATATTATGTCCTCTCGCGAACTTTAGGTATTTTAGCTCACCTAATTCCGGGCCCTGGTCATTAACCCCCTCATCAATTAATAATCGCTTGTCCTTATCTGTTACTTTAACACTTGTGTTTATTAGAAACAGACAAAACAAATTAACTAATCGAGGCCTGTGAGACGTTTATAAATAAGGGGCTAAGTAAGTACGCATAGATACAAAAACACTACGGACAACTGTTAGATGAGTTTTACAGACACAGTTATGACGAAGAAAGGTTTATGTGGTCTGACCCATCTGATTTAGTCTAGTATGTTCCCTTCGCAGAACCGTTATTCGCCGGCAGACGAGCAATCAGCAATGCCATAATAAACCAAGCCTGTTTCTTGACATACGGCCGTCCTACATGGAAGGAGTACAAGAGAAAACAACTGACTGGTGTTAGGTCTTATGTCAATGCGATTAAGGTTTACCGGGGGTCAGTGAAGTACGTTGCTGTTTGCTCACGGACCACTTTTTAATTGTTCTTGCGCTAGATAAACAAGATTCTTTTGAAATTAGCTGCTATAATTATCTTTTTCTAACATATTAAGCAAACCATCTCTACTATTGCCATTGGCATACTCGGTACGAATCATTGAGAGTTGATTATATTTATATATGGAACATTTAATGAGAATGAGACAGGGAGATAATGTTCTATTTTTACTTTTCACTCGTGGTTTATAATCCTGAATTCTCCTCAAAACTACCTTACTTAGGTAATCATTAACATAGTTTGAATTTTTAATAAAATTACGGATTCGCTTTCACAATAATGTGGATTTATCTGCAATCACTTCACACCTATAAGTAGGAGAACTGAAGTACATACACGATTTCATAAATTTCTTTTCATGGCGTACATTGTATTCATAGTTAAATCTTTCTCCAAGACAGGCTGCAAACGTGAATTAAAAAATATTCTATCTAATTTCTTGAAATCAATATGCCGCATCAAAAATCACGCCCATTATCTCGCTATACATGGTAATAATGAAACATATTGAAGCAATTATTTGCAAGAAAACAATAGCCAAGTTGTTATTTGTGTCGCA
Source organism: Pammene aurita (assembly GCA_947086415.1). Lineage (NCBI taxonomy): Eukaryota > Metazoa > Arthropoda > Insecta > Lepidoptera > Tortricidae > Pammene > Pammene aurita. The sequence goes on along the minus strand of OX352293.1, from coordinate 11,286,246 downwards.
ACGTCCGTTAACCAGAATGGACATAATTGAACAGACTATCGATTTAGTTTGCAAATAAAGTGCTAAATATTTCATAAGATGTTATTTATTGTGGCAATTTTGCAAAGTCTGCAATGGTAAGTTATTTGCCGATTTTGCATGTTTTGCTAATTTTAGTATGCTTTATATGGAATCACGATGTCAAAGTAATAAAATATAACCGTTATAACCAACACTATTTTTGATATTTCAATTTAAAAAAAAACCCACGAGAGACTTGAGTGACAGTGCCGTCACTATCTGGTTTAAAATCGTAAATCTGGTTTAAAATCGGGTAGATACGGACTTTACGGACTAGGCAGTAAAGAAGAGACTGATGCGGACTACATTCATAAGATAAAACATCAATCTTGTAGGAGTAGAAGTTCCTATTATTTAGTACCTACTTCCAATTAGATAAACGCTATTAGTTAAAGTACTACTACCAACTGCTTTTAAATCTTCCCTAACGAATAGTCATTGTAGTTAAGTTCGAGCTGAAATATGAGAACAGTTTGCACGTGTGGGAACTTGGGAAAGATTATCTGTCTCGACTTGATTGGACTTGGCTACCATCCAAGTTAGATTCGAGCACTCTTGGTCGTACAGCATTAGCGGTAGTATATCATTACATTTTATGGGTTTGCCTTGGCCTAGGAATCAGTGAAACACGTAGATTTACAGAAAAATTATGTGCAGCAAACGATCAAGGAAAGCTGATATATTCATATTACGAAATAATGCCTGTCGTTAGTAGCCTTTTGTTGTATTCAGCGTGGGGTCCGCTCGGCAACCTAATTCCAGGAATTGGCGTAGGCACTAGTTTTTAAGAAAGCGACTGCCATCTGACCTTTCAGGAAACTAGGCCTTGTTGGGATGAGATCCGGTTTCCTCAAGATGTTTTCTTTCACCGAAAAGCGACTGGTAAATATCAAATGATATTTCGTACATAAGTTCCGAAAAACTCAGTGGTAAGAGCCAGGGTTTGAACCCGCGACCTTCGGATTGATAGTCTAACGTCTTACCGTCAGGCCACCAGCGCTTAAACATTTTTCTTAAATGTCATTTCTAATTCAACTTTAACTAGACACAGCTAAAAGTTAGGTTCAGTCAAACTGAACAATAAATAAATGTCCTTCAAAGTCTAACTTTACCACAACTAGTCGTGAAGTCGTGATGTGACCAGCCCTCAAACTATCTCATAGTTCAATACATAACTACTCAAAGAAGTTATAGTGTGGAAGGCACTTGAAGTAGGTGTACAAGAGAATGCGTTAAGTGCGATTTGATACTTTGCAACTTCGCAAGGCAGCGTTCAAGCTACAATCATGCTATCCTTGGAGCAGGTAACTAGATCTACTTAGAATGGCTGCTCTCAGACCTACTCCATGAACTATGAGTACGTTAACCCCTTGGACGCAAAGAACCCTTAAACACAGCGTGAGAATGGTGAGTTGTCATGCCCATGCAACGCTTATTTTAACGGTTATCTTCGTTCTTTCAAACAAGCTTCAAGGAAAACATTCTAGTGCTTGACACGTGAATGCCCAATAGTTGACACCCAGCTGTTATCTTTATTTCGAAGACTCCCTTCTTATTTATCTTTAAACTTATTTAAAGATGACATATACTAAAACAGTGACGACTGATGAAGTGATGAATACTCGGACGCATAGTGTGAGTTCCTCAATTGGTAATATAAATTTACATTCACGCTTGTGAAGCGTATTACAGCCGTCTGTCTGTCCAATTTCGCAAACGGACGAGGGAAAGGACAGATCGGTCACGACCTGAGAAAAAAGCTAGACATTGCGATTTGCGGTACAACCGCAAATAAAATATGTAGTGCAAATGGAAAAAGTTGTCACAGTTAGGCCGGAGCTCCACTGCTGCGCACGCTACGCACGGACACGCTATACACGTCGCCCACGTGGGTCCATTGGTCAGCTGCGTTGCGTGTGTCCATATTCCCCACTGCGGGCCACGCACATGCACGCGCGCGGGGCAAATTGTCGCTCAAGGACTACTGATATTGTACCAAACACATCATGTAACCCTATTGACAGGACGACAGGCCTAATTTAAAATTAGCGACAGTGTTCCGTGGGTATATTTAATAAAATGTATTTTTTTTTGTTTAGCGACCCATTATAGATTTTAAAATGTAATTTTACTGTAAAGGGAGGCATATCTCGGTGTAAACAAACAAAGTAATACGCATTCACAATGTACTGCGGCCCCACACAATATGCATTCGTCCGTAGCGTGGACAGCATGGGTCGCAGTGGGGCTTTGCTTGCCACGCGACGCGCGCTAGCGTGTGCGTGGCAGGCACTTCGGAACACACCACGCGTGTATCAGTGACGTCATTTCGTGCGCAGCGTGCTCGTGCACTACTGTGGAAGTATCTAACTACATTTTCATACAAAGCGTTTTTGTACCCACGTGTGTTGCTCGACCGTGCGCAGCAGTGGGGCTCCGGGTTTAGTTGACACTAACTCAACCCACACCGTTTGTAGATGTATGTGTTTGAGACGTGAGAAGTTTCAGACTCCGTCTCTGTCGTTTTTAGATTGTATTACAAATGTGTAGCTTATTTGAAATTTTATATGGAGCTGCTGTATTTTAGATTACGTTACTATGTTGAGTAGAACCTAACACGTTTACGGAACTTTAACACGTTAATTTAATAGTATAAACTAAAACTATTAAGCTAGCTCTATTCGATTTGTTTCCACCTCAGTCGTCAAAGTATTAAATTCCAGCATTCAATGTACCTCTAATTGCCGATGTACCTAAATGTCTACCACCGACCAGATGCTTTATAATTCACGCATACTTAATTAACTCGTAACACTCGAAGTTTCAGACGTGATTTTAAGTTTGTTGTTAAGTCGATTCCTATTAGTAAAAATCTTAGTTCAAAGTTGAAATTTTATACATAATGACCCGAGATATCAATCAATACTCAATTGAATCGATTGCGTGGTTATTACTCGCGATTTCGACAAAGAATTGATCGTTTCGACCTTCCGAACAAAAGTCGGCCGTACGCTAAGTAAACATTCACTACTTACTCAATCAGCTGTCAATATGTTTTGATACCTAATTAATTTTATAATGGGCTACGTATTGTAACTCGAATAAGTTGTATCTAAACAATTACATGACAAAGAATACTCTAGTTTGTATATTTGTATTTATACAAAGCAAAAAAAAAATTAAAAAGGGTCTTCTGTATAGCACCAGCTCTGATTGACTTGGATTGGAGGTGATTGAAATTTTTGTATCCCGGGTATGTATACCCGGGATACAAAAATTTCAATCACCCAGGTCCATTTTTTATTTTTATTTATTTTATTAGAACCAGACAGTAACAATTTTAGAATAGGTACACAACATTTTTATCACAGCTCTGAAACCGCGTTATATTGATGAGTATGTTTTCAAACAAGTTCTACGCGTATTAGTCGTATTAGTTACTGAAAACTGCCTGAAGCCATATTTAACAAAGCTGGCCCCAAGATTAACGAAATACGCTAGAAAATGCAAGTTAGTTATTGTTTTAATGAAATAAGTTCAGAACTTATTCACTAATGTGAAATATCACCCTACTCATAGTGTTGTGTTCCTGCTGGTGAGTAAGGTTGCCAAAGAGCTCAAAGAGGACCCAGTGTGTTGACGATGAGGGACCTTCTTGTTCCTTTAGCCGTCAACACAGTGAATCCTCCTTTTTGTAAAGGGTCGGCAACGCGCATGTGACTCCTTTGGAGTTGCAGGCGTCCATAGGTTACAGTAGCTGCTTACCATCAGGCGGGCCGTATGCTTGGTATAAAAAAAATATATTGTTGATATCCGTGACTTCTTCTTTATACGGCAATAAAACTATAGCACGTGTTGAATATAAACACGAGGTAGATGTGCCTCTTACTTATACTGATATTTAAGATTTTTTTAAACAGTACTTTTATTTTTTATTTAATTATTTAATAACATGAAAAATATACAGCTTACACAAATAAAGGGTCCCACAAAACAGTTTTCACGGTTGTTTATATGTATGTAGATACATATGTAAATCATGAACCCAAATGAAAGGGAAACCAATGTATGTAAAACGAATTACTATTGTCACACAATGAGACCGCACACAACGATAAAAACTGCCCAAAATTACAAAACCCAGCGGCAGGTGTGCTTTCCATTGTTTTCTCCGTATCGGTATCCGAGGAAAGTCGGTTTCTCGATTCGTTCTCGGTTTCGTTCGACCGAAATCGAATTAGCGCCGGGCTAATGATGCGAGTCAAATGATGACTGACCGAGATGTATAATAAATAAATAAATATTTAATCTTCATTGCACAAAAAGAACACTTATCGTACTAAAGGCGAACTTAATGCCATGAGGTGTTCTCTGCCAGTCAACCTTAGGGCCAAGCAGAAAGATTGTAGGCGGTGCTTCTAACGATACATAAAACAAATTAAATGACGGAAGCATAAAACTTTAAAAAGATGCGAAACTACATCTTGAATTCTTATAATTATAATTCTAATATACATAAAATATTATGGGGCAATCTTACACAAATCAACCAAGTCCCAAGGTAATTTCAATAAGGCTTGTGTGGTGGGTACTAGGCGACGATATATATAATAGATAGATAAATACTGAAATATATAGAAAACATCCATAACTCAGTAACAAATATCTGTGATAAACACACAAATAGATGCCCTGAACAGGATTTGAACCCGGGACCTCCTGGGCCTAGATTCGACATGCCAAACTGCGAGACGTGGCTCTCACTTGTCTCGTTATGCCATGTCGAATAGAGGCCCTGCTTCATAGGCAGGGTCACTACCGACTAGGCTAGGAGGTCGTTCACTTTCGTTTAGTATTTTAATGACCTAACTAGACCGTAGTTGAACGATTTACTCTGTAACAGAAGTCGTTAGTGATATAGTCGCTAGTGATAAGTAACTACGCAATCGAATACATACCAAGTTAGAACAAACCATGAGCAAACATGAAAACAAATGCCATTCACAAGATAGTGCAATTCCAATTAAATGCAATCATCTCAGTATTCCGCAAACCTTAAGCAAACTATGCATCTCGGTATTTGACGATGGATCAAGAGAATTTCCCAGCTACTAGAACAAAGAGCTAAAATTAACCCCAGTTTTCCCCACAGCCCGGAGAAAAACGAGAAGAAGCGCTCCGGAAATAAGCATGTAGATACTATGGAGATACTTCCAAGTTGAAAACGAAAATGATTTTTTAGAAATGAGTAGTTGGGCCTTCTACTTTTCGTTGAAAATAAGTTTTTGACACTTTTTCGTAAAATGCATATTTTAGAATACGGCCAATACTTTCATTTGCTGTTTTGTGACGGAGAAAGAGGCTTAATTAGGCTATCAATCCCGATAGCTTAGTTTAATGATAACACCTTCTTAATCACAGTAACTAAGAAGTCCTTGATTGTCTCCTGATTTGTATGAAAATAAGCCATTTACCACTGCGTTACCATCCTTTTTCATTAATCAATATTAATTAAGTACCTATATGAATTTTGTTTAACAAATTCCTATTATTTGATTCAGGTACAATTTGGGAATTCAATTTTATACACGAAATTAAATGTCTATCATGCTTTTTTCTGGCATTAGATGTTAGATTAAATGTTGCTTTCCATCATAGAAGGACCCTTATTCAAATGAGCAAACACATACATGCATGGGATTCTGCCAGTTATTCTCACTCTCATACTTTAATTAAGTATTGAAGTTTCGAAGTTTCCACTGCCGTGTTCGATATACGATTGTCTATCTATTGATCGTCTTTTAAATTTACAAAAGAGTCCCCAGAAGCCAGCACCCTTTTGTAAATCTAAAAGACGATTATTTACGTAAGTAAACTACTACACTACTACTAACTACTTTCATTAAATAATTGTACAGGTAACTGTACAATTATTTAATGAAAGTAGTCGAAAAAGACCTTTCAAAATACCTACGTTAGATTAGAATTGCTCCGGAAAATGCCGATGACATTTAAATTATATTCGAGTGCTAGCACGGACCTGGAACGAAGTACTACAGATGCTTGGAATTGGCACTTTAGAATTAAATTTAACTTAGGTACTTACTTCAGGAGAGAGCCTATCTCGGAACCCCTATTTGACTGCCGAACTGTGACATGTGGATATCCATTCGAGATAACTACCTACTAGAATTTGTCAAAACTCAAACTGATGCTTGGAATTGGCACTTCAGAATTAAATTTAACTTACTTACTTCAGGAGAGAGCCTATTTCAGAACCCCTATTCGACTGCCGAACTGTGACATGTGGATATCCATTCGAGATAACTACCTACTAGAATGTGTCAAAACTTAAAGTGGTCCACTAGCGGCTGTCAGTTTTCAGTGGTCGAATTGGGCCCCTAGCTCGGTAATTTTGGAGGACACACCAATTAGACTTTAAGCGATGCAAGTGTGGAATCTATCACACCATTTCGTCTGCAGATTCGATTGCGGGTCTTTTGTAAAAACCGCCTAACCTGAGGGCCAGGGAAATAAGCTTCGAGCGATATCTCTCAGAGCGTTTTTTCGTGGGTAAGTTTTTTTTTTGGGACTTGCGGATCTGAGACATCCTATTGCTCACCACTCTAACAACTGAGCCTGTCCTTAGACTACGTCCAAAAACAGAGGTATAGGTATGGGCACTGCGAATTTCATCTCGCTGTTGGGCACAGCTCAGCGAACGTCATCTCGGTCAATTCTGGAACAGAGCCCGACTCAGGAAGTATCTCCACCTTACAGAAAACCACAGCCAAAAGAGCACTCGATTCTACTCATAGTGTTGTGTTCCTGCTGGTGAGTAAGGTTGCCAAAGAGCTCAAAGAGGATGCTGAGTGTTGAATTGACGACGGGGGACCCACTTGTCCCTTTAGCCGTCAACACAGCGAATCCTCCTTTATATTAAAGGATCGGCAACGCGCATGTGACACCTCTGAAGTTGCAGGTGTTCATAGGCTACGATAGCTGCTTCCCAACGGGCCGGCCGTAGGTTTACATTAAAAAATATATATGTATTTAAATTTAATATTTAAAAAAAAACTGGGCTACCGAAGCTGACCCGCGATCTTATATGAAATGAATTATTCTTATACATACATAATACATACATAGTAAGGTAGGTAGGTACTCATATAGTTTACTCGTAATACCTATCTGTACTCTTATTCTCTAGTATTTCACCTTTTAATCGAACGAGCGGAGCGTAAGCGAAGCAAGTTCTTACAAACAACTTCTGGCTACTGGGACGTCTAGACATTTCGATGGCTTTTTGATTTTGAGAGTTTGTTCCGCGATATATTTAGTAACGCGTTTCTGATCTTCATGAAATTTGTTGGGGTTGTAGCAGAGATATATATACATAGTTTGAGAGTTCGTAATATGAGCAGGATCGACCAAGGCGTCTTGGAGCTAAAAGGCGCGAAAAAATCATCATAAGTCTTGTTATATTGGTCATCTCATTTGCAAGGAAATCGCGAGTTCTGAGTTCGTGGCGGACACTAGTTTAAGATTACTTAAATTCTATGTCTGCGGTCAGGCTCAACTCCGTAAATTTTTACAATATGGTTTGACGGAGCTTAGACGCAGGTACAAATCTAGATAATGACCTTTTTGTAGGATGCGATTTCAGCATGATTTACATCAGTATGTTAATAGTATTAATTAGCATATTCCATAATATTCCGATGCACCTTACCCAAAACAAAAATCTATTTGAAATACCATTCACTCCCGTTAACAGCTAAAGTGTTAACTGAAAATTCACACACACTTCGACACTACAGACGTAAAGAAGCTTTAATAACAAGGCGATAAAGTTGAATTTCAAATAAATCAAGGATCGGTAGTAAATTTTTATCACAACGTAATCAGTACCCACGTTTACGGTTTTATCGTAATCTTAAAACATTAAGTAGTCCTTTAAGTGCTACCATAACACATGCGAAAAACGTCTTAAAGATATTTGTTATAAACTTTAGAATCAAAATATCTACAATTATTTATACTTACGGCTTATTTCCATAGCCAAAGTGTTGGTCACACACACTCCTAAAACTCCCATTTTAGGATAAACACTATAAAAGTTAAAATAAGTTCACTTACACTATAAATAAACACGTTAAATTATACCAGCAGTAAACTAAGCACTGTCCTTTTTTCAGTAGCAACTGAATGCAAAACTGTAGCCTTTTAAAAGCACTTCCTATGACAGGGATTTCCGCAGCACTGCGCGGGGCATTGATAGTACAAATCCTATTAGTGCAACCTCCATTAAGGGTTGGAAGCCCTGTAGGGACGCACTTATCACAATCCAATTAAAGGACACATTCTTCCTTTATTTTTTTCTTTAAAAAAAACAAACTTTTGTATTTTTTGTAGTTGTTATTATGTTATTTTATCTATTACCATATAGTTATATTACAAAGAATAGCGCGGCCGCGTCGTGCGAACGGCAAGTACGGACTGCGGTATGGCAAGCCAGCGTTTGCCGGCGGTTCTCAAACTATTAACGTCTCATCGGATTTTCGACAAGATTTATTTGTTTTCTTAATATATTTATATTATTAATAAACGGTATTTTCTAAAATTGTTGTTTGTAATTTATTGATGTTCGGTTATTCATTATTTTGATTAAGTAACACATTTTTATTTTTATACAAGCAAAACTAATAACCTGCGTTAGTCTTTTACTTTTTAAAGTTATATACGAGACAAATAAAAAAATAATTCTCTAATACCTACTCTAGTTAAAGAAATGCTATCTAAAACTTTTTCTATTAAATTGTTATCAAGTTTTTAACAACACATTTAATGAATTAATCTACTTAATGTTAACCGCACATGCGTTAACATTTAGTAATTAACTTTGACCACCGTTCTAAAATAACATCATTTAATAAGAGAAACTATCAGATTCATGCGTGGACATTAAATTAATTGCTAAATGACTTAAGCAGTTCTAATGTGTTGTACCTCGAAAAAAAGTCTAAATAGCCCAATAAGTGATGAAGACGGATATTTAATAGCAAGCGTTTCTGTTATTGCATCATTTAAAAAACGCCAACCACAAATCCGAAGAGAATAAAAAGTTGTCGAACCGCAGTGCATTGGCGTCGAGTTAACTTGCTCGTTTTGCCGCTCGCCGCATTGTGGTCCGGATACTTTCAGAAGTATGCTTTACAATAACTTTGCAGATTAATTACCAAACTCATTCAAAGTCGTAATCAAGAATTTGTGTAAAATTTTGAGATAGAACCTTATACCTAACTCACTTTTGTATTGTTCCTTTCAATCAAGATTGCTGAGAAAAGGTTATCGTCACTGAAAGGCCTCTAAATCTAGTGTTAGCCATTTTTGCAAAAAGAGCAATGTTGAGAAATGGTGCTTTATTCAACAGAACGTGTTGTTTTTTGCATATTTTTATAAAATTCTGTGGAGCTCATACTTGACACAGTTGCACGTGAAATTTATAATCCAACGTAAAAATGAATCAATACTAAGCATTAATTTCTTATTTTGATGTTACGCAACCAAATTATTTAAAATAATATCTATCTCGAACCCTTACTAAGAAACCCTGTAACTTACCATCCTTAATATTACACCAAGGCAACATAATACGTATACATCTCCACAGTTATCATGTTTATGTAAATACAAACACTTCCCTTTTCATAACCCGCCCTATGCTGGCTCAGAGCCCGTGACGTCACTCCGTTACCGCCTTGGCCCATAAAGGACTGTTATATAACCCGTACCCAAAGCCAGACGGCCTGGCGTCGAACCTCGTCTGGATTCCTGACCTACATTGGTTTTGTTTGACATCGGTTACCCAGTTTTGCCCTGTTTGGAAGGTCACGTCATGTAAATTTTAAAGATAAGATAAACAATCATTGTCAACAGCTATTCTCGTTATTACGAAACAGTCCATAGAAATTATATTAACTGCTACATTCCTTGATACTTGATACAGGCTGTAATCGCTAAGTGTAGACAGGCGATAATTCCGTAAATATAACAGATATCAGAAAACTTTCAACTGGTATCGAAAGTAAGTAGATAAGTTACCCAATGAGTAAAATTACATCAATCTTTATTTTTAATAAACCAGAAATATCCCAAATATTTACTTCAAACCCTCCCACATTCAGTGCGCCGTCCGTTGAGAAGCTTTAGTTTGAAAAAAATTACTTCCTTAAAAAAATAATGTTAGATTTATTATTTCATAAAAATAGTTTTAGTAGCTTATTCATGTAAATTATTAATTTTAGAGTTTTATCTCTTACGGTAGGAAAATTACGGCCTCAAGGAACGTCGTACTAAATGTATGTATCCTTTAAACTTAATATTTTAAATATTACTAGTATTACTACTTTTATAAAAAAAAAGTTATCAATGTGATTTTACTCATTGGGTAAACTTACTTTCGATATCAGTTTAAAGTTTTCTGATATCTGTTATATTTACGAAATTATCGCCTGACTAAACTTAACGACCTTGTATGTTAGATGAAATCTCCACACCAAACAATAAGGGAGGATGAGAAAAAAGACGCACTACCCAGTTGGTTCCAAATTCGAGTCATATTTCAGCTCGTGACTCTCTTTTCCAATATTAGGATAGTTTGCGTCCACTTATTGGTTTTGCCAGCTTTGTGATGCAATAATAATATCGTGAAGTGTCCTTATATAAGTAAAAAATATTTTTTATAAAAGTGGGGTGTGTAACAGTTTTCGGTCCATACTTGTTTAAATGTTTATATTCAAATTGTTCCCATTTATTTGTACCAGTTTAGTCCGGTGAACAACAAACTGAACCAGGACGGGAAACAGGCATAATTACCCTACCTTAAGATTGTTTATCTACACTCATATTGTAAGTTCTCTAAAACGTGTTCGACAACGGTAGGCAATGGCTAGCATTACCACGACCGATTTTACTATGATAAGCTTTTTATCTGTGGCAGTAACGTAATTTTAACTTTACATGCTCAACTATTGATGTGTTATGAGTTTTGATAACATAATGTACCTACACCTGCACCCTCCCGCGCATCCGCCGACAGCCCGACACGCGCCCTCCCGACCGCCGGCACAATCGAATTGGTCATAGCGGTGCAATGGCGGCCATTCTATGGTTTCCGAATACGGCATTTTGGATAAATAATATGAGTGTAGATAAAGCAGTGTATGCAACTGTACGTAATTAGGCCTAAAAACACTCGTGTGATCTTACATAAAACCACACTCATGTTTTAAGGACCCTTATTACGTAACAGTTACATAAACTACTATTTCAAATAAACTATTTTCTTATATTATTAAATTCCTACTAAATGTATCCATCTGAAACTTCTTCTTTGTAGTTATTTAATAATTACTCCCTCAATACTAGGTGGTTGGTAGTGCCTATTTGTCAACCAATAGCTTGCTGTTCTTTATTATGTGTCAAACTAAATTCCGACACGTTCTTTTCATAAAAAAGTATGATTCATTATCAAGTTATCACTTAATATTAACCTAAACTAGATTATATAAGCTGTATAATGAAATATAATACATTTAAATAAGGATACTTCAAGATATTATTTTTGTATCATAAAGCAGGCAAAATCGATAAGTGGACGAAAACTAACATAATAACCCTAACTAAATTACATATATGTATTTATTTTAAACAAAGATTTTCATTTTTCAAACATAAGTCTGCAGTTTGATGGTATATTTATGTCAACCATAAGATCATATCGTACTACTGCCACAAATTTGCTACCTCGATTGCGAGGTTTGCTCATTATTGTAGCTGTTGAAAATTTAGGTTAACGTCTAAAATTAAGTAAGGAATTAACTTGAAACTTACATTACCTTCTTAATTTTCTCGAATGATACCATCGCTATAATACTTCGCCAGTACTACCTCTATTGAAATATTGTAGTGTAACAATACTTAAACAAATTACGCCTAACTGTTACGAATGTAGATTCGTTACAGAGAGGGGTCTGATGCCTAGGCATACTGTTTTGTGAATACATCGCAGATTGCACCAGCGATGATATCAGACGCGATCTAGTTTCGTCACACGCGCACAATGCTGCCATGTTGCATGGGACTTTTATATGATCTTCATATCTTATTAAGTTATTACAGTTTTAAACTTTTAGAAACAAGAACATATATGGCTGACTTGGTAATTGTAACGCATACAATATGTAGGTACTTATACTCACCAACTATCATTCGTTTCCTTTGATTTTATTATAGAAATTAATAAAAATATTGAACTTAGGAGTTTTTATTTAAGGAGAAGATAGTTTTTCCTATTATGTATTAGGTAATTTAGTAACACATATAACATACCTACGTATTGAAAAGTTAGAGAACTACTGTTTTTTTAGGGTTCCGTACCCAAATGGCAAAAAACGGAACCCTTATGGATTCGTCATGTCTGTCTGTCCGTCCGTATGTCACAGCCATTTTACTCGGAAACTATACGACGTATCTGAATAAAATTTACACTTTAGGTGTATTTTGTATGCCGCTACTTAGTTATGTAGTTAAATTTTAAAAAAAATATATTTTTAGAGGGGCGCTCCATAGATGTAACTAAATTAAAAAAAAAAAATTTTTAACCAAATATCAACATGTGACACATCAATCGATAGGTCCTTAAAAATAACATTGAGGTTTCTTTAACCATTTTGTGATAAAGTGAATATTTTCTGAAATAATCGCTTCGAAAGTCAGAAAAATTGTGTGTGTGTCCCCCCCTCTGTAACTTTTGGACCGTAAGTCCAAAAAATATGAAAAAAATTGAGGCGATGTGCCTTATCATATACTTTCTACGAAAATTATTTTGAACATTATCGGTTCAGCCATTTTTGAGTTATCTCCAAAAAACTTCTTCCATAGGCATCAGATACGACCTTTTGGTATTAGTTTGGTTCTTATTACATTGAAGGTACGGAACCCTCCTATGGTCCGACACGCACTTGGCCGGTTTTTTGTTTTCAAGTAATAGCTAGTATTGACATTACAGTAAAAGAAAAATTGTCTATAAATTCAGATAAAATTATCTACATAGTTAGCATCTCTACTGTTACGTAATATACTGGCTATCTCACATCAGATAGGTAACTAAGTACCTACACCTCAGATTATATTGCCTACACGCTGGTTTTTATACGCAACTCTATGAGAAAATCAGTAAGTTGGCAATTCCATTCACGTTCAAAGATCTTATCCGTATCTGCAACGTAAATGTTATAAGTAGGAGGTAAGTAATGTACCTACAAACTATGAAATATACCTATCTAACGTAACTTAATATTTAGTTATAATAAAAACCAGCAGAAATCTTGGACAAAAGATAATACCAAAACAATAATATAATTCATGATTGTTTGAATAAAAAGAAAACGTAATTATGTTACGTAATTATACTATTTTAATACGACTTCGGTTTTACCTTTGTCCCCCATTAAAAAAAGCTCACACAGAATCCTTTAAAATAAAAGTTCACGTTTACCACATGTAAATAACTACTCTATGTCAAGTAAGATAGGGTTCAAAGTGGAACAACACCAACCTTATTATCTCTTTCTAGTGTTAGCATACGCCTGCTCCACACGTAATGTTTTGTTTCCCGCTACAACTTTGCTATTATTTATGCTGCAGGCGCTACACTCAGCGTATTTCCTGCTTTTGTTCTCTTGTAGGTAAGTACGGCCTTTATGCTGATACTAGGAGTATAAAAGTTAATATAATAAAATAGAGTCAAACACGTTTTGCAAAATGGGCACAAAATAATTTATTAAACTCACATATTTCTTTAGAAAACAAACGAGTTTCTCTTGAAATTTTTGTTAGCCAAAATGATGTCAGGAATGTCGGGGTTACAAGGATAGGATACTGGGATGGCTACGTGACCAAACTTGTTCTGGAGCAGTGGTCTGAAATAAAATAAAATATCGATAATGCATGTAAGGAAAGGCAAGGAATATTTGAGAGGCTGGATATAGGAAACACTTTGGGAAACTCACAAACCCTAAACACTAATGTAGGCATAATTCAATCGACAACAATTATAAAATGCACCGTAAATATTATAAGTGCGCCATCTGATTAGTTAAGACTTATCCAAGCACCATCTTGACAGACAACAGTCGATAAAAATCAGTACTCAATCGGTTCATCATTTGGGTCCTAATGAGCTGACCTAATTTGCAACCTAAAGAATGAGCGAGAATGGGTGGGACATGGATGGTATTTAATCCAATCATTTTATACAATCATCGTGTGTGTCAAATCCGGTAGATCTGATTTTTTGCACATTTGTTTTTGATGTTGGCCCAATAAATCCAAGTTTGTGACCTCGAACGCCGAACGCAACTTTGTCGAAATACGTAAAATATTTTTTTTTTTAGATTTTGGCGATTATAATATAACCCTAAAAAGACTAGTTTTTACAGTAACTTTTCAAGACATTTTTTAAGTCGACTGAATTTGCTACAATATAAGACTAGAATTATCTCTGTAGAACAAATAGTTTCCGAGATAAAGCTTTTCAGAATATAACCGTTTTTCCCAGAACCGTTTACCATTTACCCTTTCCCTTCCCTTCTGGGAAAAACTGGGACCCACGTACCCCGTACTTTCAGGCGACACGGTTACGGGATTAATTATTTGACCATCTCTTTTTTGTATGATTTCGGAAATATAGTTTGCTTAATGTATTTCTGACTCAGGGCCTAGACAGAATAATACTGTGCGTTTGTACAGTCACTTGCAATAGTATCTTTCTCAACGAAGGCCGCAAAAATATGTGACATCCTTTTATGGCCCTACAAATAAAACTGTGTCATATATTTTTCCGGCCTTCGTTGAGGAAGATACTATTGCTGGTGACTGTACAATCAGCAAAAGGAGTTATTAAGCTGACGAAAAACCAAAAATGCTCTTGACACGGAGGTACTATCTAAAAAGGGATGATTAGAGTTATTTTCTTCTGCTAATGACAAATTTGATTAGTTAGACCTTAAGTGACATTTTCAGTGTCGGGCAAGATGTTTTACAGTGTCGGGTGTCGGTAAGGGATATTTCTGATTGCATCCTTATTTCAGTACCTAAAAGTAACGGCTTATTGATATACGTTAGGTACGACTTTCTTAAAATTCCCCCAGACATGAATATGTTTTTCAATAACCATAAAGTGAATATAATTTTCGTCATCTCTCTGAAATTATGATATGAATAACATATGCTTTAAGGCTCGAGGCGCTGTTACAAGAAAACACAAGGATGCTAATGTAATATTTTTGTTTCATTTAAGTACACATCCAATATTGAAACGTGTTCGCAGTTTAGTATTCAGCGTAGGTGTAAATATAGTGTGGGAAATCTACCGGGTATGGAGACCTCGCATTAATTCCTCAGTCATAACAAACACAAAAAACAGTTTTTCCAAAAAAAAGTATGTCCGTTTTGGTATTTTTACCAAAATGTACAAAAACCTTAATAGTTTGTACTGGAATTTTCCTCAGGGTATGTTTTTTTCACTAAACAAATTATTTTGATTCCTGACAGATACTGTCAAAAGTTCAAAAAAATATTTCAAATAAAACTGTCACTTTTATTCAAAAATAATTGGTTACACTCGTCATTTTGTTTGGAAAATTTCTCAGTCAAGTTTGTAACAGTAGGTGTTATGTTAATCTTATTTTAGCATAATATTCACGAATTTCCAAAAAAAAAAACCTAAAAAAAATTGTTATTACAGTATATTTAATATACTTCATGGAAAATTGCTCAGCCCAGTTTTGTTTTTTATTCATGTTAAGTAGTCAATTAAACAGCCAAAACTAAAATTTCCAAAAAATAATCCACGAACAATACGTCAAATCTTGAAATTTTAAATTTGTCTAGCCTTTTAAAGCGAGTGAACATGCAGTAATATGTCGTCATGCGTCAGCTATTGAGTCCAGTTTAGCATGCGCAACTACGACTCAGCTATGCTTGCGTCATAGTGAAAAAAGTGGAGTAAGTTACTTCAATTATAGAATTTTCTATTTTGATATTTGTATTTAACTCGTACATAACGTAATAATAATTTTAATAAATATTGTGATGGCGTATTATTAAGTAACCATTTTAGTATTTAATTGAAGCACCAGAGTATCATTATGCACATAATCCGCATCACCGCGCAGCCGCACGCACCGATACAACTACGCTTCAACACTTGTCAAGCCGCCTACCAACAGATGGCGCAGTGATTAAGTTGGATGCCACTAACGTTTGTTCAACGCATAAACATGACCCTCGGCGCCTTGCCGAGGAATATTTGAGAATCGCGATAGTGTCTAAAGGCACGCATGCTATATGCCTCAACCAAGTTTCAGCATTTTAGTGTTGTGACACTAACCCACTAGGCCAGTAATATATCCTTACGACATATTACTGGCCTAGTACTCATCTACCTAGCTGGGTAATACTCGACAAGTAAGCACTAGAGAGACGACAGAGTACATGTAAATCTCTAAAACAATAAATTTTATCAGCTACACGCGACTCTTTGTCTTCGCCCCCCACCACCCCGCTCTACAACTATAGATTTCTTCATAATGGATATATCAAGGTATATGCGAAATAGCGCATTTGCCAGATGACTTATGTAGACTCTTGATTTCCCCGAATTTAAACATAAACTTATATAGATGTCATATACAAAGGAAAATACAAATCAAAATATTTATTAAAAATAATTTGATTTGTTCTTCAGTTGAATTTAAACATATTTATTTAACATAAGTTGTATTTATAAATGACTCTTAAATAAGATGTACTTTAATGTCATGAACATTTAGTAAATGTAATTATATAATATTAAGGTATTGTCTGTTCTATTGTCTAATTCACCTGTGACAACTGTTTGTTTATGTTTTTTTCTGTGTGTAATATTTAATTGTTTTTTTGTTATAAGTAAACTGAAATAGATGTCCATATGCTTCAGAAAAAATTACCAAGTCCTCCGGTGTCCGAGGCCAGCAGGCAGCACTATCTCTCTTGTTTCTTTTGTTGTTTTAAATGATTTCTATCATATGACATATATATCAGTTTACTTATAACAAAGAAACAATTAAATATTACACACAGATAATTTTTTTTTACAGTTATCACAAGTGAAATAGACAATAGACATACATTAATATTGTATAATCCACCACCATTTTTTTTCCCGTGAAAAAAAATATTTCCTTAGTTTTTCTTAAATATGAAAAACTGGAAAAAAATGGTTTTGTATAGAGGGTTGGCCGGTCGAAACGACATGCCCCATCAAAAAAAAAATATTTTTCACTAAAAAAAATTCTCCTACTTTTTCTTAGTCGCAATACGATATCAATAGTGCCCTTAAACGGACCACGAGTATTTTTATATATTTTAAATTCATTTTCTTTGCATCCACCTATGTTGATATAACTTAAACATTATTAGACATTAATAGTAGTTTATGTAACTGTTTCATAATAAGATCACACGAGTGTTTTAAGGCCTAATTACGTACGGTTGCATACACTGCTTTATCTACACACATATTATAAATCCTAAATGATGTGTTCGGAAACCAGTAGAATGACCGCCATTGCACCGCCATGACCAACTCTATTGTGTCGGCGGTCGCGCGGGCGCATTCCGGCGCTCGGGGAGAGGGCGGATCTTGGTAACGTTACCGTGGGTAATGAATTTTCATACGTTTTTACCACACTGTCAGAGATGTTACGTTACTGGTTGTAATAATGGTGGTACGGTTTCCGAACGCGGAATAGAGGGTTTATGATATTGGTGCAGATAAATGATATTACATGCAATAGAATCAACATTATTATATATACGCCAAACACTGGCTATTGTCATGTACTTTGTGTAACATGTCACATCATTGATAATACTCACTTTCGTAGGTACAGCCACCGGCAATAGTATCTTCCTACACGAAGGCCGCAAAAATATGTGACACGCTCTTATTTGTAGGGCCATAAGAGCGTGTCACATATTTTTGCGGCCTTCGTGTAGGAAGATACTATAGCCGGTGTCTGTACAATAAATTATTTGTATTTGTATGGATTGAATCGAACACTTACTCCGAAGACAGGATAACCACTTATTTAAGTAGTCCCCGCTGGCCATCTACTGGCAGTAGGATGTCAGAACGTCCCCCTTCCCCAACCCGCAATACAAAGAGGCGATAAGTTGAGACAGATGTAGGCTAAGCCCGTCTCGGCTGGAAAGACCTAGAAGTTTCCATTTAAGATCGTTGACAAGTGAAAAACTTTTATGCGAGATTATTTTATGGGACAACAGGAACAAATTTTCGTCACGACAGTTACATTAGTGACCGATTTAACATCTTTGTTTGTTAAAAAAACGTTTTTTTTTTAAATTTACTTTGCCAGTTCGTTTCCTTCATCGTACCATATGATAAAATTAACGTAAATAAAAAAAACTGGCCAAATGCGAGTCGGACTCGCACACGAATGGTTGCGTACCATTATCTATAATTCAGCAATATAGATAATAAAAACCTTAAAATGTAGACAATACTCAGACTTCTAGTACTCTAGTAGTTGGCCAGGGAGGAAAATTGTCTATGGAGTCCATATAAATACCAGAACCTAACCACAGATAATTTTCCACATTTCTGAATTTTGTCTATGGTTGGGGGAAATTAGTAAAATGAGAAAAAAATTGGAACAATCCAAAATGGCGGCAGACACGGATGAAACCAATTTCCAAGTAATTTAAGCGATCCCGACGGGCGAGATTCAGACTGGAAGGCCGAAGGCCGACCCCGCTTGGGCTTCCCGGAGCCCGGAGCTTCACTCAGAGCGTCCAAGGCCGTTCAATCCTCCAGCAATTCTGGGCAAGGCCGTAGGCCGAGCCACGGTAAGGACGAACGAAGCGGAAACCGATATAAATCCATGTTATGCAAGCCCGAAGGGCGAGCTTCAGGCTGGGAGATCGAAAGCTGTCCTCAGTGGAGGGCCGAAAGTCCGAAGCCTTCACCCAGATCCTCCAATCGTTCATACCCGAATAATTTGATTCGAGGCAGTAGGCCGAGCTGGGGGCATTTCGAGCGTCCGAGCATTTTATTAAGGTAAAGTCTCTAAATAAGCGTAGAACGAATGACGAAACGAGCGAAGGCCGAAGGCCGAGCTCCGCGTCGGGTCGAAGGCCCGAAGCGTCTACGAGAGGCGCACCAGCATCCGAGGCCGAAGGCTGAGCTGCAGAAAGATATGCTCGCACGCGGAGCACTTAACACAATCACAGAAGACAAATTCCTTCTAAAGCTTTTAGGCAAACCCAAAAATGCACACCAAGACTTTAAACACAAAACCAAAACAAACACATAAATAAAACTCAATACAAAAGACAAGCACACAATAGAAACACACAAGACAAACATCAAGACAAACACAGACACAAAAACAAAAGCCAACACCACCACCGCGGGGCCCTCGGGCCCCGCGCACCTGCCCTGCATACTAGTTCCTTTTCCTTTTGAGGTACGGAATCCAAAAATTGTAAGTACGACCCTATACGCAGTTGGTAAACTAATCGCGATTTATGTCGCTGTTTGGAGGCAACAGATTTCAAGGGAAAGTCAAAGTTTGTCCTTAATCCAATTTTTCTATTCGTTTCAGCAATGTTCAGGGATTGTTAAAATTGTGTGATGTACGGAACTATCAGGATGCGAGTCCGACTCGCACTTGGCCGGTTTTTTTATAATTACAACATTTCATCATCAATTCCCCTAGCGTTTGTCTCGGCTTTAACCACGGCTCAAGTGAGCATAGACTGCTAAAATCATAACCTTTCCTTTTATCTTCGCCGTAGTCAAAAGTGAAATTTATTACAACTGGCGTACTTTTTTATTTACTCTGTGACTAGGCGTTTAGCACCACTGCGAATTATATCAAATCAAGATAAAATTGCTAACAGTATGGGTGTATTCATGTAGTGTTAATATATATTTTGGTAACGTGCACAACCATAAATGTAAACTGTTTGTTTGAGTTTATTAAAGAGGATCATTAAAAAAGTGTATAGGAAGTCACACGCTTTGAGCGAAAGTAGTTCGAGCAACATTGTAACTGCTTACACACGCTGCGCATGGCCCCTAGCGAGGCATCCCCGCTCCCGCGTTCCGCGTCCCGCACGTGCGAATTCCACTAACGAGTGAAATAATAGAAATCTTTATTTGTCACATGATTTAACTTTTTAATACGCAGGATATTTATTTTTATTTTTTTACAGTCGAAAGAAATGTCTTAAAGGAAATATAATAAAAAAAAAATATTGACGGAGCAATATTCTACTGCGAGTAATAAGCTAATTTTTATACTGAAAAAGTTTGATAATGAAATTTTTGGAACTTGTTTGTCTTAAGTAGAAAACGTACATTTAATGTCACTTCAGTAAAGAAAAGTGACGGAGCAAATTTCCGATGTGAGTTACACAAAAATAATATATTTTATAAAAAAAATATAGTCTGTTATGGATTTTTTATTTTATTTTAAATATTGATTACATACTTCAAGTCAATATTTCTGGTGAAATAAAATTAGACTGAGCATTTTTCCAAACGTAAATATAGACGATATAAGAGTTTAGGTAAAAAAACCCAACTAGGACAATTGTTTTTTTTTGGAAAAATAATTATATACCATCTACTCCTGACACTTTATCATGCTGTAAAGTTTTTTTGGACTGAGGAGTTAATGCGAGGTCAAACCCTCTATTGCCTGGCCTAATAGTCAGCTTTATGATTAGGTATACAGATATGAGCAGAAAGTATAGAAATATGTATCAGTTGTCAATTGAACGTAACCCTAATATTCAACGGCTGTCATATAAGACATACGTTTTTCACTGAGAAATAGATGCCACATAATATTGAACAACTCTTGGTAAAGTCAACTGGCGAATTGGCCAAATGGCCGAGGTATTCAGAAGGATTTTGACACGCTATATGTTTTTGACAAATAGTCATGCCAACTCAACTTTTGAACAACTCGCTGCTGACTGTACAGTCACTTGCAATAGTATCTTCCTTAAAGAAAGCAGCAAAAAAATGACACACGCTCTTATGGCCCTACAAATAGACTGTGTCAGATATTTTTGCGGCTTTCGTTGAAGAAGATACTATAGCAGGTGACTACTGTACCTACACATTGTTTAGGCCAACGATCGAATAATACTAGGGATAAGTACACAATCAGCCCGAAAAATGGCCCCTCAATAGTACCGCAAGAACGACTCGTGCGGTACTTTCTTTGACAGTCTTATTACGGTAGAAGACTGGCCGCGGTTACAAATACTTACGAGCCATATTTTCAGTTAATCTTGTTTGATTTGAGTCTGTACATTTTTGCTCGAAGGTTTAGGCCGTAGATTAGGTACTTTTTAACCATGACTTTTATGAGCCTTATTCTAGGTACTCACATAATCTCCGGGAGTACGGCGTGGGTCTGAGTTGCCGGCCGACCTGGATGGAAGCCAGCAGCTTCTCCCGCGGAGTCGCGTCCCGCCGCGGCGGGGGCAGCTTGCGTTCTGATGCCTGTGCGCGTGGAAATTACAGACTTGAAATATTACAGTATTTTTTTTAGTCTTTATTAATACTTTACTCGGGAGACTACAAACTGAAACTAATAATAAATAAATATTATGGGACAATCTTACACAAATCGACGAAGTCCCACAGTAAGCTCAATAAGGCTTGTGTTGTGGGTACTAGACGACGATATATATAATAGATAGATATAGATGAATACTTAAATACATAGAAAACATCCACAACTCAGGGATAAATATCTGAGATAAACACACAAATAAATAAATGCCCTGACCAGTATCCGAACCCGGGACCTCCTGCTTCATAGGCATGGTCACTACCGACTATTAGGCTAGGAGGTCGTTAATCTAAACTATTATAACATAGTCGAAACAAAAGTATAATGACTAAACGAGTAATTACCTTGTAGTGTTAATGGTAGAGTTAACTACCTTTTTACTAATATTACTATATAGGTAGTTCACCTTTTGTGTGCCAACTTACTGAGTTGAAGTTTAGGTGCTATATTTTTCTTTTAAGTAAGTATGTGTGATAAACTCACTGGCTAAGTTTGTTGATGTTTTGCACTTATATTTATTGCGATAATTCTTATACTAATCTTTCCCAAAAATAAATCTACATCAGATCTCATGTACTAAAATATAGGTAATGTAGTAAAATACCAAGTAGGATGTTGGTGAGAATGCTATTATTTGCCTTCGGTAATATTGTACGGTATCTTACATGCATACTTACTCAATATTCATATCTTACCTTTCTTAGTGGCGGCCTACTTCTAATAAATTCGAGAATCATTGCGTGTGCGTCTTTCTTAACACTGTAAAGAAAAAAACATGCGTTTAAAATATAGGCAATTGCAAGTAAAATGATGGACGGCTTACATTAATAAATAACATGCCATGTGAGGATTGGTTTGGTTTAGACCAGATATATTATACGAACGTTCAATACTATAATTATATTTTTAGGGTTCCGTAGCCAACGGAGTCCTTATAGTTTCGTCATGTCCGTCCGTCCGTCCGTATGTCACAGCCATTTTACTCATAAACTATAAGACGTATCTTAACAAAATGTATACATACTTAAGTTTTATTTTGTATGCTGCTATTTAGTTATGTATTTAAAATTGCAGAAAAAAAATTAAGGGCCCCGCCCCGCTCCATATATAAACAAAAAAATCCAAATTTAAAAAAAAATGTTTACCAAATATCAAGATGTTGCGCATCAATCGATAGACCTTTAAAATAACATCGAGTTTTTTTTTTAAACTTTTGTGATTAAATGCATATTTTCAGAAATGTTCACTTTTGAACCGTAAGTCCAAAAAATGTGAAAAAAATTAAGAAGATGAGCTATTAAGGCGTACCAAATTTTTCCATTGAAGGTACTTTAAGTACCGAACCCTCCATTATGCGTGGTCCGACACGCACTTGGCCGATTTATATACTACGATGGTGGCATCAAGCATTCGGCCCGCCTGATGGTAAGCAGCTACCGCAACCTACGGCAGCCCGCAACTCCAGCCAGAGGTGTCACATGCGCGTTGCCGACCGTTTAGAATAGAGGGTTCACTGTAAATACTTAATCAAAATTTAGACGTAAAGCGGTGAAACTTACCTCGGTGGTATCGCTCCGTCAACCTTCCTTAAAGTATATCTCCTGGATCTGATATCGTCCATCAGTATCTCGTACGGGGTCAACTCGTACTCGATGGGGGTCCGCGAATAGCTGACTTTCTTTAACTTAATGCCCATTCGGAGCTCGCCGATGACTTGTATCCAAAACCGCGCCTGGAAAATCACAATAGCAATCAGATTTGATTCGATGCTTTGCTAAGAGGATAGCGGTAGGAGAAACAAAATAAGAGGAAGGGAAATAAACACTGAAGCTACATTTAAAGCTGGTCGTCAATAAGTAACTCGCAATAGTTACATTTAAAAGCTTTTTGTGCATCTTCTAGTCATTTAATTTGGATTAATATGTGCCGATTATAGTTTTGCCCTATTAATTGGGTTTTTTTGATGTCTGACGAATAGCTTTATTATATTAAAGTAGTGGTCTTACAGCATGCATTATTTTCTATTAAAATTGCACCCAATGGAATTATGAGTTTTGATCTATAATAATACCTAGATGAGGGGATTGAAAGCTGTTCATTAAAAAAATAACATTGAACATTGCATCGAGTTTGATAATTTTGTCTACATACTTGAAGAGCTCTCCAAATCCTTCGGTTTGACTACAATTGGAAAATTGACATAGGTATTAGTCGATTTTCCACATTATGTAAAACGCGTTTCCAAATATATGTTTAATCAGTGAAAGGGAAAGAAAGAGATTTGAACAAATTGTGCATTCGGAGACATTGTATAAAATGTTACAGAGTTCCTACATACACTACAATACGCCGTCTTTAATTTGTTTTTTATTTGTATACAAATGAATTGAAACGATATAAATAAGACTAAAAAGCTCTTATCGAAAAACATACCTCTAGTAAGGTAATTGTCTATTTAGTATGTAGTTGTAGATACATTTCACAGTACCGATAAGCCACGGTTATAATTAATCTTGTTCGCAGTCAATGCGGGAAATACTCCTAAATAATCCACGGCATGGCCCGTGAAATTCCCGAGAAAGGCCATTAATATTGCATGGGACACCTACAGCGCGCGCTGCGCATGCCGGTTGGCTACCTGCGGTATTCCCTTCATTAGGCTTTCTTATTAAGCCACGTAATGTGATGTCATGGCTTTAAATAAACTATTACTTGACTAGACAAGGAAACTCAGTTTTTATACAGCTATTTTATGGCCAAATGAGATGGCTATCTTTTACTCGTTTTGTTTTGCTCTGCTGCCCATGCAAGCAACTCGTAAAAGTAAGTCTGAAACGGTCACAGATCATTTTCGCAGTATGCAAACATACATTTCTGCAGCAAGTTACTAAAGCTAGCTTTTAAGGCCGTGACAATGCTTTATTTCGAGCAGCTTCTATTGGTGCCAATACATTACGTGGTTTCTTATCGGTGTTTGCCCAAACTAACATAATTTTACCATGTGCACCTACGATATTTTTAGGCTTCTCTTTTCTAAGAGCCTCATTTTTTTATTGCAACCCTATTCTTACACCACCCTACTAAGCCATGACCTTAACTTCGTATCGACCAACAGTTTCAAAAGATAATTATTACAGTAACATCAGCACGACAGAGTGATTTTATTATTTACTGCAACTCACCCAATCCGAGAATTGCAGCGTGTCCAGATGCGTGACCGACTCCTCAGCAGCGCCCAGGTCCCTGGCGCCGCCGACGCGCACCCTTGCCAAGAAGGACGCCAGCTCCAGCGCCTCGGCCACCAGGGCGCGGCACACAGCGCGGTAGTGAGCAGCGGCGGTGTCCCGCGAGCGGTGTCCGCCGCCGCAGTGCCAGACGCAGCGCTGGGGATGAGAATAGCAGATGTTTAGATTTATGATCGTGGACACGCAAATATGTTAAGACTTAATGTGGTTCGATGACCAGTGTGAGAAGGAAGGCAATGCGGCAGCAGTGTCCGCCGCCACAGTGCCAGACGGAGCGCTGGGGATTAAGATAGAAGAGGTTTAGACTTTAGATGGTCGACACGCAGACAACTTTAATAACGAGGATTTTAAAGTGGTTCGACGTTCTCAGTATATATAGGCATTAACATCATGATTAAGACTAGCGCGCAGAAGAGAAACAGCGTTCGTTGGGTAAGAAGTTGATGTTACGTTTACATACAAAGTTAAGTTGTTGGCGTTGGATCTAACTAAGGTAACGTAGAGTGTATTCGCGGTTGCTATGATATGGTATAAGATATTGTTTTTTATACTCGTACTTTATACACAATCTAGGTACAACTTACGCAATTTCATAGACATCAGTAGGTAAGCTGTTCACCATGAGCAGCATCATGAGAATGGGTGTACGATGGATTATTCGCGTATAAACGTACTATGAAAATAATGTTAAAAGCCATAACAAAATCTACACGTCGATTGAAAACTATTATCTCAAAGCCTTTCGTCATGCATTCCACTCCTCATCAATGCACAAAGTAATGAAAGACACAGATTGCATTACGCTTAATGCAGAACCGCTCCAGATAACTTATCCTTTCAATTTTCATTAGCCGCCCGACTCGCCATTTCAAACCACTTCCACAAACTCGTATACCGTCACATTTCTTTCTTTCATTTCGAACTTTACTGCTCGGTACTACAGTTTAAATTACAAGAGAAACATAAAAGGGATGTAAGAGAGTCACTACTGTTGCATGTCTGATTACCATATTGCCCGCTGCATATCATTCCACCACGCATTTGGTTCATTACGATCAAATTGCCCGGCAATTGCTAAACGTATCGTAAAATAACAATAAAGAGTGCTTGTATAAATTATAGAGCGAATTAAAGAGAGTTTCGAGGCCGTTCGTAATTAGATTTAAGATACGATATGATATGAGTTACGAAGCAAGTATGTTATAATGTGTAATGTCGTAACACTAAGAAGGCACAGGTAATATTTTTTCTTTCGCAGGATTTGCGCCGGAGTCTTAACCGTATTGGGTAAATGTCAAAGTGTGGAGTGACACAAACTTGGGAGGTGTAACAGAAACTGCAAAAGGACCTGTGGGTGCAACTTGTAAGATATAAAAACTACGGTTTCCGGTCCGATTCGATCCAAATGAACTAAATAAATTACAAAAACTATGTCGAGTTTCTGTGCCAAATTTTGTAAGGGTTATTTTTGCTTAATATTTAGCAGTCATTCCCATTGAATAAGTACGTTATCACTTCAACTAATGCTTAATTCAATCGAAACCTTTCGAGGTACAACGGCAGTGATACCAACTAATGAAGTACAGTCATTTCAATTTAAATTAAAATCATAAATTGAAACAAAACGATACCGTTTCCAATTATCACGAAACCGATGCCTCGCATCTCGCATGTGCCTCGCAATGTTTTCCTTTCGCGAATTTTCCATTTACACATGTCAGTACGTCAGTTGGGATAACAGATCACTGTGACGTCAGCGATATTCGGCTCAGATTGCAATAAAAATATACGATTTTGTTACCAACAAATCTGAATTTATCGCAGTTCCCAAAGAGATTTAATTATAAAGATAGACTTGGCGGAATATAAGAAAAGAAAATTAATTGAAACGTAGAGGAAGATAATAAAAGTAATTCGGTTAACCTTGGGGAGAAGGAACGACAAAGATTTCTCCGGGTATCCTGATATCCGATATTATTACCGCGGGGGTTCGCTACGTAGGTACTTTATATGATCTATGAAACATGAATAAAATAAATTTGTATGTTTCATTTTTATCGTAGTGTTGTCATTGCCAGTGCTTTATGAGAACGTAAATGAGAGCTTTCTATTGAATAAATTTATATCTTTCTTAACTTCTGTAATATCGATCTCTACATAATGCAGCAATGGGGCAGAGACTGCTTCTATACAAGTCGCAAGTCAGACCCCACATGGAGTACTGTTGTCACCTTTGGGCGGGAGCACCTGGATACCAGCTTGGGCCCTTTGACTCGGTACAAAGGCGCGCTGTGCGGATCGTCGACGATCCCAAACTCACGAGTGATATTGAACCTTTGAGTCTAAGGAGAGACTTTGCCTCCTTATGTGTGTTCTATCGCTTGTACAATGGGTTGTGCTCCGAAGAACTGTTTGATATGATGCCCACGGCAGCTTTGTATCACCGCACCGCTCGCCGCCGGCAGGGTGTTTATCCTCACACCCTGGAGCCCAAAGGGTCGCGTAAAGTACGGTTCATGAGGAATTTCCTCCCACGAACGCTGCGGCTGTGGAATGAACTCCCTGCCGAGGTTTTCCCAGCGGGGTACAGTATGAGGTTCTTCAAAAAAGGAGTGAATATGTACCTAAAGGGTAGGCAACGCGCATGTGAATCCTCTGCATGCAGGCGTCCATAGGCTACGGTAACTGCTTACCATCAGGTGGGCCGTATGCTTGTTTCCCACCGTCGTAGTATAAAAATAAATAAATAATGATTTAATTTAATAAGTTATATGTCTGTGTCATTATGATTCTTGTTTATGCATCTGCAGGCCAGAAGAATACTATTTGCCTATTGTTACCAGTCTCATAGATTTCAACAAACCGCGTAAAGACAAAAATGTTATTTACTTACAAAAAAAATTACGGGCTACTCCAAATTATCTTCTAAGTAGTGTCCGACCGAAGTTTCGCTTTCGGCCAGTTTCGGCCAAAAAAACGTGTTTCAGCCCAAGGTTCGGTTTCACCCCAAAAACGGCCGAACCTTTCGGTCGCGCCGAAACTTTCAACATTGTACTTAATCTGACCATAAATTCTGTCACAACGTTTTTAACTGATAAAATCACCGTACAGTCACCATCAAATATATCAGAGCGGCCACGGTACTCAGAAATATCTGAATCTGGGCGTTGTTCAGATATTTGTGAGCACCTTAGCCGCTCCGATATATCTGATGGTGACTGTACAATGGCTGACATGTAACTGAAATACATATGTACTATTTAACACGTCTATCAAAGTTTGGGTTTCCGTTTCGGTTTCGGCCGAACCTGTACCCAGAGCCGAACCTTCTGTTTCGGTTTCGGCAAAAAACATATTTCGGTCGGACACTACTTCTAAGGGGTAGGCAACAAAAGCTGAACTGATTTTCATGACAACTTTCTTATCTATTAGCTAATTTGCAAGCAACAGTTAACACCACCTTGGACTTAAAACATAAAAAGATATAAATATATACTTAGAATAATAAACAATAACACTTCCTTTCCACTAATCCCGTTCATCATATCAAAGTGGTTTGCAGAACATTGGTGGTCCTTGGAAGCACTTCAATTGTTTCGCGAAGTAATACCTAAGCAAAGCAACCTTTCTTGAATCTATTTGTCATCTCGATATATTTAACAGCTGGTGCTTGAAAGTATGTTTTTTGAGTGGTCTCTTATTACTGAAAACTTTATTTAGCACGTTTAACAGAGTCCGCCTATCGCAACTACTCAGAGCTATCCCACGCTTCTGCATGGTGCACCAAGTGTAGCCCTCCAAAATTAATCCAACTCCTTAACCGCTCTATTCAATAATCGCCGATACGCAATATGAATTAAAGCATGAAATCCCAATTTCACAATTAGCAATATGACATTTAAAATTACGTACTGAAAATTCATAATGCCCGTTTTGGAATGTGATGCAGGTAATTGTCACAGCGCGCCGTAGATGGAATGGCACAAACGCGAAACGTTAAGTAAATTGGTCACGGTTTGAACGTTCAATTTGTGTTAATTGTTGCTTTCGTAACGATATTATTTTATAACCAATTATTTATTTTCATATTGTGAAGCTACACATAGATTGAATAAGTAAATATCTATAGGAGATTTTTTTGTTGGTCTTCTCGTTTCTCGGTATTTCTAAAATGTATATGGTATTATTGCAATTTTCCGGTGATTTTTTAAGAAACCCTGTAGCACCTCCGCTTAATTTACTTGCTCAACCCAATAAATAAACGTAGCGCGTTTATTCCTACCAGAAGAAATGAGATTCTTAATAAGATTGTGTAGTTCACAGCTCAAAGATCAAATGCCAGTTAATAAACGGAAATGATTCCTTCAAAATTAATTCGTTGTTGCTCAACAATCTAATTGTGTTCAATGTGCACAAAGGCGATCCAGGCCTAATTGACGCTAACCAAATAACAACAAAGCATTTATGAATCAACGTGTCAAGGCAATGGGGAGACGGGGGCAACACGATCACTTGCGCAAGTCGGATGCCGACCGACAACGCGCCGACACCCACAACTGGTCATTACCGACATTACCGTGCCTCTGCCCGCTATCTATAAATCTAGAATAAACAGTGACTTATGGCTTGCAGCTTTTGAATTATTTGAACCAAAGTTAAGGAGATATTTTATCAGCGACCGACGCGTTTGTCGGTCGATCGGAATGAAATCTTATAGATCGAGGTGTCGCAAATCAATGTATAATTTACTGGGACGGGGCCCGTAACTAGGCTTAATTGTAATTTATATTTCGCCGCGTGAAATTGTTGCCTGCGTGAGCGTGTACAAAAAGACTAAACCGACAAGCATTCCAAGAAAGATACACCTTTTTCATTGAGCGGAGCAGAAATAGTCTTTGCATACTCATTTATTAGAACTTCTTATTTGTACCGTAGCTATGATGAATGGCGGCTTGTGCGTGCCAGGCGCAAACACGTTTCATGTTCCTGTCGAGGATGGAAAAACTAAAAACTGCTATATTATTGATGAGACGGCCTAGTGACCCACTTTACCCGCGGTCCCTCGTAAAAGGCGTTTCGGTAAAGAAAGCGGCGAAGGAAATTGTGCCGGGAAATCTCTATGAAAATGTGAGAAAGCTTTAAGCGTTTACTTCCAGTACTGAAATTCTATTCCCACATCATTCGCAAAATTCATTTGACTTTTATTCTTAAGTCTCCTTATTTCTATTTATTACTGGTATGTGGCCTTAGTAAAGGCGTATGATTGTCATACAAGCATGGTTTGTACCCATTTTCACTAGGTCCAAAGTAATGCACTTACATATAATTTGCCCCGGTTACGCTAAGGAAACATAAACTGCTAATAAAACCTATTATACACAAAAAACACATACTTACGACTTAACGACTAAGTAGTAACCTAATAAAGATTACTTCTAAACTGATTCAGTTCAAAAGAAACATTTCGACACCACAATCAGTTTTACGGCAGTTTTCTCCCATTTTCATAAAATAGTACCGTAGGAGAAGGGTACGGGGCATCGATAAAGTTATTAGATTAACTGTAACTTACTCACTTTCCTTCTAAATCCAACATACAATTAACACAGCCCTTCAACAATAAATCAAAAACAGTTGTAATGATAATAATACCCCACTACTACTTAGGTCTACTTAAAATTACGACTGGACACCACCACGGAGATTCCTTAACATCGGGCTCTAAAAGTCCAATAATAACAGCTTTCTCATATACAAACAGTAAACTTAGTTGTAAATAAATGTGCTATAACATTTACATAGGTTTAATATTCTATTTAATTTGTAGAGTATGTAGGTTGACGACACTTTTACCGGTATAAGCATTGTGCAAATTGGCAAGAGAATTCGCTACAAGAAATTATAAAGAGAGAAACAGCTTACTCGTAAGTACATTATTTTTAAACGAAATCGAAGTTTCCAGAGGGATTCTCAATTCTCTGAGGTTGTTAGTGCTTACCAACGTAAAGGTTGTTGATACTGTAGTGCAAGTAGGTATGTTCTACTACTATGTACAAGACATAGACATGGGCATAGTCACATTCATTTACATAAGAAAGAAAGGCGCTTGTAAAACTATTCGGATTGTCATCGGAATTCGCGCGTGCTTAACTTGAAAACAATCGAACACGTCAAGTAAGTAGGTCAATTCGACATGAATACAGTGTATCAAGGACACTTATGAACGCCGGGTGATTAATAGCTTTAACTTAACATAATCCTATGCTGTTTTTTTTTCAACGAACATATAGTTAGAACGGATTTCCGTGGCAGTTTCCTATAGGTTCTGGTGATATCACGTGTTTTCTGATAAGTAATTAAAATTTTATAAGTATGTGAAGTGCCATCGCATTTTAATATTAATTTATAAAAAGTGAAAAGTAATTGCTTTGCGACGAACAGCTACAGAACTACGTAAACAACTACGTTAAAAGCAACCACTTTTTTTCGCGATCTCAGGGTTGATGGGTTACTTGTACTCAATATAACAACTAGAAACTATGTATGTGGATACATAGTTTCTAGTCTCCCCTATTACTTATTATTATTAAAGTCGTACTAATCATTTGTGTGGCCGGCCGCCGTCCAGCCCTTGCCCCTTGCACCTGATCTCTAGGCATGCGATGATGCAGTGAAAGCAGATGTCATCGTCCACCCATCGGTGACGCAATGTACCTTAAGTTTGCGCTTATTGACGGGGCGGGACCCCAGTACCCCACACGAATCTAACTTAAACTGATTTACTAATCATTTGCGTGGCCGCCGTCCAGCCCTTGCACCTGATCTCAAGTCATGCGGTGATGCAGTGAAAGCAGATGTCATCGTCATCGCCACCCATCAGTGACGCAATGTACCTTAAGTTTGCGCTTATTGACGGGGCGGGACCCCAGTACCCCACACGAATCTAACTTAAACTAATTTACTAATCATTTA
The DNA here is from genome assembly GCA_947086415.1 of Pammene aurita. Taxonomy (NCBI): domain Eukaryota; kingdom Metazoa; phylum Arthropoda; class Insecta; order Lepidoptera; family Tortricidae; genus Pammene; species Pammene aurita. The sequence continues at coordinate 11,254,247 of OX352293.1, read as the reverse complement.
TGTGGCCGCCGTCCAGCCCTTGCACCTGATCTCAAGTCATGTGGTGATGCGGTGAAAGCAGATGTCATCGCCCACCCATCAGTGACGCAATGTACCTTAAGGCTGCGCTCATTGACGGGGCGGAACCATAATGTCATACATGATAATTTCTGACTTAAACTGATTTACTAATCAAGACTGAATTCTTCGGCCACATTAGCGTTATAAACGTTGTAGTAAAGAGATAATTTCGTCGGGTCAAAGGCAAAATTTGCTAATCAAATTAAATCCAAATAGTCAGTTCTGCCTTTAACACGGCGATTTTGTTTTTTTTTTTTTTTTTTTTTTATACCACGACGGTGGCAAACAAGCATACGGCCCGCCTGATGGTAAGCAGCTACCGTAACCTATGGACGCCTGCTACTCCAAAGGAGTCACATGCGCGTTGCCGACCCTTTACAAAAAGGAGGATTCACTGTGTTGACGACTAAAGGAACAAGAAGGTCCCTCATCGTTAACACACTGGGTCCTCTTTGAGCTCTTTGGCAACCTTACTCACCAGCAGGAACACAACACTATGAGTAGGGTCTAGTGCTATTTGGCTGTGGTTTTCTGTAAGGTGGAGGTACTTCCCCAGTCGGGCTCTGCTCCAGACTTGAGCGATGACATTCGCTGAACGTGCCCTACCACACTTAGCGAGATGCCATTCGCAGTGCCCATACCTCTCTTTTTGGCGTAGTTTAAGGACATACCCAGGTCCGGACGTAGTTTAAGGACATACCCAGGTCCAGGTGTTTTGTTTAAGATACATCATAATAATGTGGCATTGCTACACCCAGCATCGCCGTGATATTTTTCGTGTTTCTTACCTAGTATACATAAAACAAGTATAGTGAACAATTGGTGATGCTGATGACAAAACCCTGTTTTATGTTCGATGGGATACTGTGCGTGTGCTCTCACCTTAACTCATCTTATTATTACACATTCGGATAAGGATCATCTCGTAAGTGAAAGTATAAAAATGGAGAGCGGTTGATGTTCCCACATTACTTACGTATCTATCTCAACCAAATTTATGAGAATTCTTCAAACCACTTTTCATTTAATGTGTTGTTACAAATGTCTGTTCCAAAATTTATTGATACAACTTATTGATTTCGAACCATCAAAAGTTATAATGAGTATAATGACTCGTCTGGGGATCAATGTTACTCTTCGTCCGTATTAGGAAACACCTTAGACAACCCTACACGTGATTCCTGGGTGATGCTAAAAGAGTAACAAACTTGGCAGGTGCACTGTCCCATCTGGACCTCGCAGCACTGACTGGATTTTCTTTACTATCTGCTTTACCACTACTATACTACCCTAGTGAAGAAATGCCTATCCATATCCAGTGACATGTAGCCATGCAATAAATAACAATGACTCGTCTGTAAACCAGAGATTGATCTTCATTCTTGGCTACTGTACCCAAAATATTTGATACAAGCACAAGAGCAATGTTGTTTAAAAAAATACGAAGAAATTAAGAATTAAATTTTTTCATCAACTAGCATATACACCATATAACTAGAAAGATTTTAACAGTGTATTCCTGATCATATTTAGATACTAAAATGTCCTATAAACTTTTCTGGAATACGCCTAGTTTCAGAGTTAATACCAATTTTTTTAAAAATACACTTTTTATTATAACTCAGCACAAAACGCCTTTCTGATGGCGTTGTTGCCACTATTAGGCATAGTTTACACGTCCTTATTGACAGATATCAAAGTGACAAGGAAAACTATGCAGAAACTAAATGTTTCCAAAAAAATAAACCTATTTGTTTTAGGTGATAATTTTATTAATTACATTTACCTTTCTTTTCTTTTAATAGAAAAAAAAATATCTTTTTTTGGCGAATTTGACCTAAAGTCACATAATATTTTTTCCTTCTTTTGGTCTCAGAAATTCGTGGTTAAGATCTGTCCGGTTATACGTGCCCACGGTGTATATACTATGCCAAACATTATCCTGAATCAACCTTTAAGTTTATGTTTCCATCGTTCTCCATCAACCAAATGACATAATCCAATTAAGATCATAATCATTCAATCAATAAATACATTCAAATCAGTCGTGAATGGGTGCACTGAATGAAGTTCGTCGATCACGCGTACCTTTCAAGCCTGTTCCGATACAGTATATGTCACGAAACTTACAATTACGAGTACATTAGGGCATAGTACAGTACCAACATACATGAGCCTTGTCATGACTGTGCGATCAGGAATGCAATGCAAGCGGCTTGCGTTTCATCGTTCATTAGTCGGTTGCGAAACCATATGCGAACTTAAATCTTATGATCTGGTCATGTTTTGCAAATTTGAATGGTGCAAACGTATGAAGCCATGAAAGAACGGAATGGAAAAAGTCACTCTCTCTTGCCAAGGCTCAACCCGGGCAGTATAAAGCCTTAGATGACGAAATAACAGTAAAGTTTAGTTATTGGCGTGTAATATTCCTACCCGGAATTCCTTGGTAGCTATGACGGAATTCATAATGCTTTCCCGTCGTCCTTTTAAGAAAAATCTTGAGAAATTAGAGCAAAAAGGAATAAGCTTTACAATAGTGTGTCGTAGCTGATATTGATGTAGATCATTGAGGTATGTCGGTATATGGGTACACTAGAAATAGTTGCATACCTCGTGGCGCAGGGTCCGCGTCCCGCTCAATGCCTTCATCTTCTGTGTCCGCGCGTCCGCCCTCTTACGTACCCGAGCCTCCAGGCAGGATGCCCCACATGCATAAACTAGGGTCATACCTCGACGACGTCACGCAGCATGAACCGCCGTCGCCGCCGGCGGCGTGGCGCAGGGTCCGCATCCCGCTCGATGCCTTCATCGTCCGTGTCCGCGCGTCCTCCTTCCGACGTCTCCGAGCCTTCGGACAGGATACTGAGTTCTTCCTCGTCATCTATGGAAAAATAATAAACTGTTAATAACTGGTTTTTGGATACAACCGGATCAGGAGGTGACGATAAGTTACAGAAAGTATTCCATTTTAAAAAGCGAATAACAAACTGGTTACGTAGGTACTAATATTTCTTAACTGCTGGATAATGTCTCAATTTACCTAACATCGCTATGAACACGTTTAATCTACCAATTTATCTCACATTCTGCCTCCCTATCTAATAAACGTAAAGTAACTAGTATTTAATTACAGAGCAACTGAAGCGGCAAATTCCGATGATCTCATTGAGGTATCACTGAACACTAGGCACGGGGAATTCTCACCTTAAAACGTACAGACGCCAACACAAATATCTACAGAAATGTCTACTTTAATCCATTGAAATAAGGTTGAGACATAAGTACAAATGTTTGCAGTAAAGCGTAAATAATTCCCTTCGAAGCCATGAAATTGTAACGCAAACTTGCCGCTTTGTTGGGTGGGAACATTCAAAACAAGTCGAGCACTCGCAAATTTAGGCTGCAACTTTATAACAAGCCCTGATAAAACAGATACTTACCTATTTTGTAAATTTGAAATGTCGGTCTTTGTTTTAATGAGGCCGAAAGAGCTTACGTATTATTTGATGTAATTTACATAATATAATATGTACATATTACGTTAGTATTCATAAGTATTACGACTCGCAATATAAATAAATGACTACCTATTTATTAGTATTATATTAGCTATGTTCTAACTATAATTATAACAAGCTTTTATTTAACTTACAATGTTCGTGTGTGAGTTAAGTAAATATTTAATTATAAGTATGTACCTAACTACATGTATGTAGACTGTCTTAAAAAAATTACAAATTTTTCGTCCACCTGTTGGTATCCACAATTGAGTAAAAAGCTGGCATACTTATAAAAGACCACCAGTGACAATGTAATATTCGCGTTAAATACTACTTGTACCATATCAACAAAAGCATATGTTACACCTTCTTTTTAGGGTTCCGTAGCCAAATGGCAAAAAACGGAACCCTTATGGATTCGTCATGTCTGTCTGTCTGTCTGTCTGTCTGTCTGTATGTCTGTCTGTCCGTCCGTATGTCACAGGCATTTTACTCGGAAACTATACGACGTATCTGAATAAAATTTACACATAAGATGTATTTTGTATGCAGCTGCTTAGTTATGTAGTTAAATTTGAATAAAAAAATATTTTTAGGGGGGCGCTCCATACAGGTAAATTTTTTTTTTTTCAATTTAGAAAAAAAAAATTAACCAAATATCAACATGTGACACATCAATCGATAGGTCTTTCAAAATAACATTGAGGTTTCTTTGACTATTTTGTGATTAAGTGAATATTTTCTGAAACAATCGCTTCGAAAGTCAGAAAAGTTGTGTAGCCCCCCCCCCGTAACTTTTGAACCGTAAGTTCAAAAAATATAAAAAAAAATTTGAAGAGATGCGCCTTATCAATCTTATCATATACTTTCAACGAAAATTGTTTTGAACATTATCGGTTCAGCCATTTTTGAGTTATCTCCAATAAACTTCTTCCATAGGCATCAGATACGACCTTTTGGTGTTAGTTTGATTCTTATTCCATTGAAGGTACGGAACCCTCCTATGCGTGGTCCGACACGCACTTGGCCGGTTTTTTAGTTCTTGCAGATTTCTTGCAAGCCCACTTAAGCCCTTTGACACTACTAAGTCATAATTCTAAACCAAAAAGACTAGTTTTATGAAGGATGTAGTGGCTGTTACGCTCTTTCTGTATATTGTAGTTGCGAAAGGCGCTTGTTTTGTAGCGCCGGCGCCGCCGCGCCGCGGGCGCATTGCCAAAGCCACTCTTGACATTGAACACGGATTGACGGCTATTAAATGTGTATTACTACTATTGTGATGTGAGACATACTTGTGCTGTAAGCATATTATCTTTACCAATCGTACTGTAACACTTGTAGCTATATGGATTGACTAAGTTTACAAGCGTCTCCTAAATTAAGACAAATCGTAAAACGATGAAGAGTAAAGCTTCATAACCATTCATTTTACAATATGTGATACTTTTTAATGGTTATAAAAATAAGACTGTGTCAGATATGCAAATATCTTCAAGTATAAGTATTGCACCCTCGAAATGTTCGGGCTACCTCAGTGTATTAGTCATTGAATAGACAATAACTGCGGTAAGTATAGTACATTTTTATGTTGACTTACAAATTTCTCCAAGTGCGAACTAAGAACTAGTACGTATTCCATTAGGATTACTTAGACACCAATAAACCCAACAACGCCCAATAATAAATAGCAGCCTTTCTTTGCGGAACTTGGAAATAAACTTTAATTACCTCCGGTATATTTCTCTTTCTAATTAAGTACTAGAAGTACCTCCTGGGGCCTCCCGCGCCTTTATACAACACTATTATAGTTTCTGTCCGGGACTTTATGGGTAGAATCCAATCATCATACTTCCATAGTGAGTTCCTTCCCTCTTTTCATCCCTTTAAGGGATGTTTCCGTGATAAAAACGATCCTGTCCATTCCCGGGACTGAAACAATGTCCAAATAACTTATGTCATCTAAATCGGCTCAGCGGTTAAGCTTTAAGAGGCGGACAGACAGAGTAAATTTCGCATTTTAAATATTAGTAGGGATATCTTACTCAGTTTAAATGACACACGAGTACAAAAATCAATCCTTTTATTGGCTCAAGGCATTATCTGCCTAGGAAGCATAGGGTCATACGGTCAAACAAAAAATAGACGTCGACGTCGCCTCTTCGTTTATTTGACAAATATTAAAGTTTTGGCATCAGGGGAGTAATGAATGACGAGGTTTTGAAAGCCTAGCCAATGTACGATTAAAATAGACGGAGAGCTGGCCACGTCTAATATGACACAATAATGAGAGCGACGAAATCCCTCTCGTTAGTTTTCTATACTATGCTTATTTCTAGATCCGGACATCTGGCAGCTGTAAAGTGGTGAAGTCCGAATGCCAACCACTTTAAGAATACAAATCCTAGAGTTCTGATTTTGATGCAGTATTATGAGAAATTATATAAATAATTAGATAATATCATTGCCAAAATTTTCTGATGGAGGAAAGTATTCCAAAACGACGTATGATGTATTTCACAGTTTGTTGCCTACTGTTTCTGTTTCCAACGCAATGTTTTCTGTTCTAATGTTAAAATATAGACCCTGTCCTTTATACCTGAAACAACTTCGGCAGTTTTTACCTATTTTGGTATTACTATTTTCAAATTAAAATATGTTGCTAGTCTGTCACTCTGGCCTCCACCCATTAAAAGCTGCCAGATGGTGGTTTTGTTGCTCTCATTATTGTGTCAAGTCTGAGCTCTTAGTCCAAAAGCAGGAGTGAAAACTAATAGATTTGGAAATAATGTTGTTTGTACCAATAGTAGCACCTGTAACGGCACTGAACTGAGACTGATGCATGGTGATGACATGATACCGTTGGTATGTTGTCATGAGAGTGACAGAAGTCTAGACACTAATTATTCGGTAGTGACTTCATCAGATATCAGGCATTCATACGTAAGCAATTAATTCGATGAACTGTGATTATACGGCCATTTGAATTTCTATCAGCGCGTGTTCGGCATTTGTAGGTGATGTCAAGGATAGGGCTACGAAATACATACTAGTTCGTACTAATTTCTAATTTGCGACAAAATTACTGCTTGTTCCATACAACATCGATGGTAAATAAGTAATTAAGTATACAGCAACCCTGATGGTAAGCGATCACCGTAGTCTATGTACGCCTGCAACTCCAGGCATATTGCATAGGTGTTGACTTAAAAATCCTACACACTCCTATTAGCTCATGGAAATGGTAGTTGTTAAGGGGTTATGTTAGACAAGAGTTTCCGACCTCGGAATCAGACGTCTATGTCAAATTCTTAAAAACACATAAAAAATCCTTTATTTTTGGTTCCTAACTTTTTTTCAATATAAATGACGTAAGTTATATATAATCAAATCAAATCAAATCATCAAATCATATTTATTCGTAAAACATAGGTACATACATTAGGTCTTAAATATAAGGTTTGAACCACTATGTTTTGCTATGGTCAGCATACGATATTTTTATACCTACATTTTAACAATTAAACTTAAACTTATCATGCAGTATGTAGATTATGAACAAAAAATATCTGAATATACAATATGATAATAAGGATGTTAAAAGTACAATTTCCATGAAAAGATTACACATATGTCAAACTAGCTGTGCCCGCGGCTCCGCCCGCGTGTAATCCGGTCTGTGTCAGTAAGTTGCTCATTCACAAATGCAGAATTTTTTTTTTCTGTTTGAGGTGCACTTGGAGGGAGGGGGGGGTCCATGACCCATGCAAATATAACTCAATCGAGTGTAGTGGCTACCCCTCCCTTTTAGACGTTGAATTTTTATAGGCTACGTATAACCTGGCTGGGGATTTTCTTGAATTGGAATTAGTAATCCTTAAGGGGTGATTTCCGGGATAACAATGCAAAAAAAAACGGACAAGAGCATGTCGGGCGATGCTCAGTATAGAGTTTCGTAGATGCCGCCCTGTTACAAAACATCCATTCAAAAGGTCGTTTATAAAGGGATATTTGGCGACGCTTACGTCATTTTACTATTCGGCACTTCCTTTCACTATGCGTTTTTTCATACCGTTTTACCACACTGTCACAGATAATATACTGATGTTACGTTACTGGTTGCAATAATGGTGGTAATTACATACGGTTCCGAACGCGCAATAAAGGATTTATGGTATTGGTGTAGATCAAGATATTTATTCTTCAATGTAAGCACATAACAATGCACTAATTAACGTCAGAGAAAAATAAATACGTGAGTGTCGTGGAACACTCGATTGGAACGAAGTTGTTACTTAATATTTGACTTTTGTGGTTTTAATTTTTTCCGTATTTTTTTGAAATTTAGGGAATTTTGAAAATTTTGGAAATTTTTGAATGTTTTGAAATTTTGAAATTTTTTGAAATTTTTGAAATTTTGAAATTGCCATTTTTGACATTTTCGACATTTTTTACTTTTAGGTTCTCGACTTTTTTTACTTTTATCACTTTGTCACTCCTCACTTTCTCTTTTCACTTCACTTCGATTTATTCTATTTTATATATATATAACTTTTTTTCGAATATATTCCGTGTACAGACTTTCGACCCTCTTCAGCTTTATTATATGTATAGAGGATAGATAGTTTTTATTGAAAGTACCTTTCAGGCTTCACTTCTATTATTTTTTTCAAATTTCTCTTTTCACTACACTTCACTTCACTTCGATTTATTCTATTTTATATATTTTTTGTTTCATTCCATTTTACATGTTCCTTAATCGTATGGGTGTCGCGTTTTCGTGACGTGACGCTTTTTCATGACGGTCACGTGACTTTTTTTCGCCTAGCCCCCCATCCGCGAACCGTCCAATAAGGAACTTCGTTCCAAAACTACCACCGGTTCTAACCCTACACCTCTGGCCCAAGAAGTATGATGACCGAAAAGAAATTCGACGGGACTTGTTTTTTTCAAAACAGTAATACATTATTAGATCTTAAAGATACAAAATAATGCATAGTTCTTCAAGAAGACATATCAAAACAGCTTAAGAGACAGATAATGTACCCATTATAAATAAAAATAAATCCTAATCTGACTGCTTCACAAAACGTTTGATATGTTTTCCTACCTAAACGGTGTCCTATAAATGTTAGATGATTTTGTAGTAGTTTTTTGGTTTGGGCCATGCATCCGTCATATATATAGTCCTCAAACCTGCAGTAACTCTTTGATATTCATGACATTTTCAAATATTTCTTAAGAGCGGGTAAAGGTAAATTTAAAGCATCGACGGGTAACAGTTATAAATATGAACACCTTGACCAAAAAATTACAAATTATTTCAATACCAAATTTCATCTAAATACGTACAGCGGTTATTGGTTGTTTCTTCTGATTTCCTTTTCCAGAGCTCAAATTATCTCCATACCAAATTTTATCTAAATCGATTCTGCGGTTAATAATTCCCTATACCAATTTCCAACTCCCTTTTCACCCCTTTAGGGTTGATTTTCGGGATTAAAACTATTTATTATCCTTTGCCGGGACTCAAACTATCTCTATACAAAATTTCATCAAAATCCGTTCAGCCGTTTTCAAGTGATGCGCGGTCAAATAAACAGACAAACAGATAAACAGATAAACAGACAAAATTTCTAAAAATTGTTGGAACGTGTTCTGTCATCGATTCTAAGTATCCCCAGCCAACTTTTTTTCGATTATCTTCCATGTACAGACTTTCGACCCTCTTCAGCTTTATTATATGTATAGATAGATGGAATGTCATAAATGTCAACTTAAAGATCTAGGTCAAAACTGTGGAACATTATAATAATTTTTTATTTTAATTAGTAGTTGTGATTGACAGTTTATGAACAAAAAAAAAAAAATATATATATATCTCAATATATAGAATGATAAATAGTATGCTAAAAATACAATTCAATTAAAGTTATATGTCAAAATGGAATGTCACAAATGTCAACTTAAAAATCAATGTCACTTAAAAACTGTGGAACACTATAATAACATTTTTTTAATAGTAGAGATTTCATTTCTTTTTTGAATTTTTCTATGCTTAGTAGTTTAATAGAGTCAGGAATTTTGTTATATATTTGAGGACCCATTCCTAATAAGCTTTTCCGTACCAGGGCTGTACTACATACTTTATTCCGTAATAAATTTTCATATTGAGGTCTTACAGGTAGTTTCCGTGTGTCAACAATTTTGTTATAGAGATTGGGATTACATTTAACAAAGATGGCTGTATCTAAAATATATAGGCTAGGTAAAGTCAGTATATTTAACGATCTAAAATATACACATATAAAAAAATCAACCTTACCTGATTTGATGTAAGGCAAAATGTACCATTTCAATGGATTATATTCTCTATATTCTCTAGACTCAGAAAACCTAAACCTAAATCGCGTGTTGTTGAAATAAACTTCTAAAACAGGGTTTTTGTCTGGTGCCGACAGTATTTGCTTCAATTTCTAATTATTTTCTTATTCCAAATCATCATCATCATTATAATTTTAGCCATTTGTCGCCCACTTGTGAGCATAGACCTCACTTTGAGTACGCCGTTTGTCCCGGTTCTGAGCTAATTTCATCCAGAAGTAACTTGCTATCTTTTGGACGTCGTCCAACCAACGAGCCAACGGACGCCAAGGACTTTTTCATTATATTATTTATCTATTATCATTCCACCCTTATCGCATATAGGTAATGAAACATGACCAAAAGTCCAAAGATTAAGCTCTGGTTACTTACAACCAGCATGTAATGATCCCAAGATATCAAATTTGGTTTAACTCTAAAGTATTGAAAGTAACAACAGTTAATAAAAACCGGCCAAGAGCGTGTCGGGCCACGCTCAGTGTAGGGTTCCGTAGTTTTCCGTCCGTCACAGTAAGTGTCCCCACATTAGAGTTAAAATAACACCGACATGTAGGATATGATATGAGCGTTCCACGAACAGCGACATCTATAGGCAAATTAAGTAAACTATTGCGCGCGAGCTTAAAGTATGGAAGATGATTTTTATGGGATAATTCTTTATTGCGTGAACCGATTTTCACCGTTTTTACTTTATTTGAAAGCACGTCATTTCATTGTGATTTTGTAGAAATTACAGGTACAATAAACACCTGCTTATACGGTTAAATTACAAACGTAGTTTAGAAATTATTTTGTAATTTTTTTTCAAAAACTATTCAACTTATCAAGTTCAATATAATTTTCCTAGAAAGTTTTTATAAAGTTCTACTTTTAAGATTTTTTTCATATTTTTAAAACTTATGGTTCAAAAGTTAGAGGGGAGGGGACACATTTTTTTTTACTTCTGGAGCGATTATTTCCGAAAATATTTACATTATCAAAAAATGATTTTAGTAAACCCCTATTCATTTTTAAATACCTATCCAACAATATATCACACGTTAAGGTTGAAATGAAAAAAAAAAATCACTCCTCACTTTACGTATAGGGGAGGTACCCTAATAAAACATTTTTTTCCACTTTTTATTTTACCACTTTGTCGGCGTGATTGATATACATATTAGTACCAAATTTCATCTTTCTAGTGCTAACGGTCACTGAGATTATCCACGGACGGACGGACGGGCAGACATGGCGAAACTATAAGGGTTCCTAGTTGACTACGGAACCCTAAAATAACAGGTTTTTCACATGAATAGCTGCCTTTATACAGTCGTTCTATCGCGCGTGAAACAGCAATCATGTGCGAAAGAATGCGCATGTGAAGATGTCTGAGGGGGTTTGGATAGACCATGCGATTGCGCGTGGCCATAGTCCACGCAATCACGTGGTTCGAGGTGATCTTTACACGTACAGTTCTGTCGCACACCACAGAGAACCTCCTATAGAGTAATAATGTTGCTCATTTTGTTCGCGCCGCGAGTCACCAAATCTTGCGGAAGACGTGAGGGGCGGGTGGGTGATAGCGGCGCTGCGATTGGTCGATTCAAGGACCGCGCGCTATCACCACGCTATCACGTGGTTGCGTAGTGATGGGACATGTGTACTACAAGTAAACAGTACTGTACCGTACCGTACCGTAATTTGTTGTTGTTGATTGAGGTATTTACTATTTACTAAATTGATAACAAATAACAATAATGCAATATGTATGTATATGCCTACTTTAAAAACGTATAACCAATAAATTTTACCTAGTCGCCTTATAGACTAATCTAAAATTACCTTATCTGTGCATTGAAAGTACTTTTAGAAGCGACTCCCATGTGACACCCAATTCAAGGTGTCTTCTAGAAGCAACGCTCATGTGACACCCATTAATAGTTGCTTAAAGCCACTCCTATGTGACACCTATTGAAAGCGCCTTATAGAAGAAACGCTCGTGTGACACCTATTGAAAGCGTCTTATAGAAGCAACGCTCAAGTGACACCCATGGAAAGCGTCTTATAGAAGCAACGCTCATGCGACACTCATTAAAACCGTTTTATAGAAGCAACGCCCATGTGACACCCATTGAAAGCGTCTTATAGAAGCAACACTCATATAACACCCATTGAAAGCGTCTTATAGAAGCAACGCACATGTGACACCTATTGAACTTGTCTCATAGCAGTAACGCTCATGTGACACCAATTAAAAGTTCCTTAAAACAACTCTCATAAGACACCATTTGAAAATGTCTCATAGAAGCAACGCTCATGTGACACTAATTAAAAGTTACTTAAAACAACTCTCATGTGACACCCATTGAAAGTATCTTATAGAAGCAACGTTCATGTGGCACCCTTAATACCCATATTTATTATAACTACATATATGAAAAGAAAAACTACCGACAGAATAAATCTTTAAATTCTACCAACTACTCAAACTAAAAGAAAAAAGAAAATAAAAAAAAGATCTTCTGTTTTCTATTGTACTTCGTATATTTGTTAAGTCGAAAGTACGTGGTGCCGGTATATAAGTCCGGTACACATCATCCGCACATCACTATCCTACACGTGCTTCCGTAAGAAAGGAATAGCACATTGCATTATTAACATGATCAAAAGAGACGGGCATACTAACTACTTCTCAATTGACTAATTCAAAATGAACTCCGCTGGCTAGAAACATATTAAAGTAAAACAAATATTTTGAAGTAAAAGTGGAATGTAACTCCAACTCTTTTGATTCTTAACGTTTAAAAACATTTGCCACACCACCTTACACTAGAATATGATATGCCAGAATTTTGAATAGTTTTCATACGTATTTAAAAAACAACATGCATACACGCACACTACGTGCAGGTCTAAAACATGGTCGCAACTGAACGGCACGGCGGACGCCCGCGCAATTTATTAGTCGTTTTACTCCAACGAGTGGTGACCCCAAGTAGCCTTGTAAGGCTTATCTAGTGGTTACCTTATCTGTGTCGCACACGCAAGATGGCGGACATACGCACGTGGAGTGGACTTTATACCACGACGGTAGCAAACAAGCATACGGCTCGCCTGATAGTAAGCAGCACTGGGTCCTCTTTGAGCTCTTTGGCAACCTTACTTACCAGCAGGAACACAACACTATGAGTAGGGTCTAGTACTATTTGGCTGTGGTTTTCTGTAAGGTGGAGGTACTTTCCCAGTCGGGCTCTGCTCCATATTTGAGCGAGATGACATTCGCAGTACGCATAACTACCTTTCTTTTACCGTAGTTTAAGGACATACCCGTGTCCGGACGTCGTAATTCTAAAATCAATGGCATATGACAATATTGCTGTCTATATTTCTTAACCCACACGCATCGCTTCTTCTTCCTTTTGAACAGACTAACACCAGCTAACATGATAGCTTGCGCCGTGATATTTCTATTTCTTCTATCCATTTTTCACCGCAACACTATACCTACTAGTATAACCTATAACCGCGCACTTCAGTAAAACTGTGTGAATTGCATGCACTCCAATACGCGCCACTTTCGCGCGTTCTATCCCTCATGATAAGCCTTTACACGTTCGCTCTTTCCGTAGCCGCGATTCAAAAAATAAACACAACACTGGACATACACAGCTCCAACCCAACTCAACTCAACGCTATAACGACATTGACATTTGCTATTCGAACAGATTTTCATTCAACATTGGTCACACATTGGTCTTACATTGGTACAACATTAGTACAACATTGGTACAATGTGTGACCAATGTGTGACCAATGTGAGACCAATGTGAGACCAATGTGAGACCAATGTTGAATGAAAATCTGTTCGAATAGCAAATGTCAATGTCGTTATAGGGTTGAGTTGAGTTAGATTGAGTTGGGTTGGAGCTGTATCTGTCCAGTGTGCGTGTTTATTTTTCGAATCGTGGCCCGTGATTCAAAAGTGATGCGAGTAATAGCGCGCGAAAGAGCGTTACCTTAAAAACAGTTCAAAACATAATCGGCACATATTGCGCGTACAGGCTTGCCGGCGCGCAATACTGTACGCTCCTGAGAACGCGTGACAGAGCGTCTGTATAAAGGCAGCTATTACCTACTTTCAATTTTTTTCTATTTGACATTTTACTATTTCGATCACAGTTTAGAGCAAATAAAAGTTTATAATTAAAAGTTTGTTGCGGATGTCATTTTGTATCCTTTTTGACGAAGCCTGCGCTGTGGATTTAAGCCTATTTGCTACCTACACATATATTTTTTCTAGATTTTTGAGGCCAAAAATAAAGATTTCGATAGATGTTTAGAGCAATATTCATATCTCGTTTATGTTATTGATCAGGAAAAATCCTGACGTCGGTCAACCCTAGTCGGGTCGTGGTTACATTACGTCTATCAGACGTACGTTGCGTGGTTATAATGCCGGTGCTTTGCATGAATTAATCATTACGACTAATGTTTATGTGGGGTAATAAGGCCTTTGAACATTTTATAGAGGGGCAGTCGCAACTCAATACTTAAGTCTGATTCAGTGTTATTGGCTCTTATCATGTCTATTGTTTTTATTTCTTGACATTGTGCAATGTTAGGATAAATCATTATTCTCCCAGCGTTTGTCCCAGGTTTCTTAGGATAATTAAACAAAATAATGATTAATTATAAACTTACAAAGATGTCACATACAAAGAAAAAAAGTGACCTAGACCTCCGGTGAACAGGGCTGAGATCGGACCAGCGTCTTTTGCATCTCATCTGTGTCTACTTAAAAATAAACAAATCAAAATATTTATTAATATAATTTGATTTGTTCTTCAGTTGAAAATATTTATTTATAGCGTAATATCCAATAGAAGACATCACGCAACGATGATGAATAAAAAAATCTCTTTGGAAGGAATAAGTTTATAGTACGGCCAGCACATGACAGCACGCTAAGCGTAAGTCTCATAACCTATCAGGAGACGTAAACATTGTAAGCAGCACCGTGGCCGTAACTGGCCACAATAATTTAGTTATCAAACCCCGTTTGCGCTAAACTACCGGTCATTAAATCACGAGCATCCAAATATAACAACAATGGTTACGGAACAGAAACAATACCTAAACAGAAATCGTTATTCCCTGACATTTAAGTCCTGGCGCCAGGCGCTCTCCGCACCGAATAAATCCGCAGAAATCGCCACGACCGGCAGCTTGCATAACAAATTTATGTCTATTCATTCGATACCGTGACTCAGCTATGACTCCGGTGCTTAATCCTCTTGCGGCAGACGCCAGTTGACATGGGGGTTATGAAATTGGCTATAAGAACGGCTCTCGAATGGCCAATATCCATAAAACAAAGAGATTTGCTTGGTTTACAATCTGAGCATTATATGTTAAAATGTGAACACGGTGCCGTTGTCAAATTTCAGCACACAGTCTTGTTTCTACACTTTCTACTACATACATATGTATAATTATTATTTGTATTGATTTTCCTTTTTGTCTATTGATGATTGTAAAGTATAATATACGGAAATTAATTCACGAAACAATTGGTTGTCCCAAAGTATTTAAACCTACAAAATATATTTTTTTCCTGACTTCTTTCAAGCAAAGATTGCAGATGACATGTCATCCCAGATCGGCTATCAACTGTTCAAGACATTGCTAGCATAGGAATGTGTCTTTCTTTCATACCATTGTACTCATAGACAATTGCCACTAAACTTTTACAACACCATTTCTTTCTGAACACAAGTACAGGTTGCAAAACATGTCATCTCGAATCGGCTATCAATTTGTCTCGTTTTACGACAACGGCTAGCTTCACTATTCATCAAGATTGATGGCTGCGTAATTATAGCTGGCCAAGTGGAACTAAATA
The DNA here is from genome assembly GCA_947086415.1 of Pammene aurita. Taxonomy (NCBI): domain Eukaryota; kingdom Metazoa; phylum Arthropoda; class Insecta; order Lepidoptera; family Tortricidae; genus Pammene; species Pammene aurita. The sequence continues at coordinate 11,238,419 of OX352293.1, read as the reverse complement.
CGGTGGTAGTAAAGACTGGCCTTTATTTTGTTACACACATTAAGCTGGCATTGAGGATCATAACACGCGAGCGACGACAGTAGTAATTGTAGTTTATTAGAGAATACAAGCAAAACTAATTAGCATTCGTCATTTAAGCGTTGGAGTTGGACTACCTACAGTTAAAGCTCATGAACCAAGGCCTCAAAAATGGGAATATTGACAACTATAAAATAATAAGACGAGCAATTATAACAGTTGCAATATCAGTGCTAATGGAATTCGACGTTGATTACTTTGAATGCAAAAGCAGTTAGTCGTCAGAAACAAATAATAGGTCCCTCACAGTCAACAAAACGATATTTCTCACGTGAGAGAGAATAACTAACAGTTAACCGTTGTGCGTTGTTCGAGATAAGAGGCTGGGAATGGACGGTGATAACGGGAGGCGTGCAGTTATAGGAAGGATGCTGCGGAGGCTCGCGGGCACAATTGGGAAATGTTAGGTAACGGTGCAGAGCTGATAACTTCAGATTTTGAGCACGTATTTACTAGAAATGATGATGCTGTCTGGCGAGGTTTTCACAAAATGGCGATTTCGGCGAAAAGCTTCCACTTGGCGCTGCAAAATAAGAAATTGCGGCAAGCAGGTACGTATGAGGACTGCAAAATTAATTTAAAAGACTATTCCACTCCATTTTTAGGGTTCCGTAGTCAACTAGGAACCCTTATAGTTTCGCCATGTCTGCCCGTCCGTCCGTCCGTCCGCGGATAATCTCAGTGACCGTTAGCACTAGAAAGCTGAAATTTGGTACTAATATGTATATCAATCACGCCGATAAAGTGGTAAAATAAAAAGTGGAAATAATGTTTTATTAGGGTACCTCCCCTATACGTAAAGTGGGGAGTGATTTTTTTTTTCATTTCAACGCTAACGTGTGATATATTGTTAGATAGGTATTTAAAAATGAATAGGGGTTTACTAAAATCATTTTTTGATAATGTAAATATTTTCGGAAATAATCGCTCCAGAAGTAAAGAAAAACTTTTGAACCATAAGTTTTAAAAATATGAAAAAAATCTCAAAAGTAGAACTTTGTAAAAACTTTCTAGGAAAATTATTTTGAAGTTGATAGGTTGAATAGTTTTTGAAAAAAAATTACAAAAAAAATTCTGAACTAAGTTTGTAATTTAACCGTAAAAGCAGGTGTTTATTGTACCTGTAATTTCTACAAAATCACAATGAAATGACGTGCTTTCAAATAAAGTAAAAACGGTGAAAATCGGTTCACGCAATAAAGAATTATCCCATAAAAATCATCTTCCATACTTTAAGCTCGCGCGCAATAGTTTACTTAATTTGCCGATAGATGTCGCTGTACGTGGAACGCTCATATCATATCCTACATGGCGGTGTTATTTTAACTCTTAAGTGGGGACACTTACTGTGACGGACGGAAAACTACGGAACCCTACACTGAGCGTGGCCCGACACGCTCTTGGCCGGTTTTTATACAGAAGTCTCTGGCCTAACAAACGGAGAAAAGTTTTATTTGTAAACGAATTGTTAAATAAGTATCTTAGACATGGGTTTAATGACCATCAAACCAAAACCTCTACTACAATAGAAGTAATCAAAATTTGACAATAGAGAAGTTATGTCTCCCAATAGATCTATCAGGATACACAAAAAAGGTGTCAAAGAGACGCCCTCTTAAAAGATTTATTAATAACAATCAACATAGCCTTTTCACTACTAGACTTTCTCCGTCATTGGTACCAGACACAGACGACCAACTGTGAAACATCCCAAGACATGTAGGTGTCATTTGGTTTTCGTACAAGCAAGGAAGTGTATGAATAATTGTTACATGTATGTATGAATGATAGCCGTTCCGTGGAGGTTAATGTGTTACATGACACGATGTACCAAACCAGGCGGCGTAAAAGATTTATTAGCAACGATCGTCGTGGTTGCGTTGAAGTTTGAAGTGGAAATTGCTATGATTGTGTTAGGTGTCGTATGAATCAAACGAATGTGTATTACACAATGTTGTCCAAAATTTAAACAGGCTTGGCGTGCCAAGGATGTCGTGACATCACGCCACCAAAATCATATCACCTCTGGTGGCATCTTATAACAAAAATTCTGAAAAACAATCTTATACCTCAAGTACCTCAACCGACATTTCACATCCAATAGCATGTTTTCAATAAAGTTATTCCGACATCAATTCTAAGTAAATTTTCAAATTCCCCTCTATTCTCACGTTTCACATCATATCGCCATCATCTATATCTAACCGTCCTCTGTCATCCTCTACGGTCTGCGTTTCCCAAAATAAATACCCTAATCATCAGTGCCTACAGTGCACCTATGCATCATCAGTGGGCAACAATGCATATAAGCAGATATTGTAAAATCGGCTCTGACTTGATTACTCCTTTTCAAACACAATCAAACTTACCTAAACCAATAAATACTTACTCCTTCAACATACAATTCTTTCCAGCCTTTATCTCGCCGCCGCAGGGTCATGCGCGTTATTCAATTAAACCCATTTGATGATTATGGAGCGCGCGCGCAATTAATAACAAACAATAGTTTAACCTCCTATAATGGCGGTGTTTGGATCCCGGTTTGGCACCGAAGAGAGGTCTGGGGTGTTAGGCAACGGCTAATCAGATTTTGATTACTGCATAATCACAAGTATTTTCTCTCCTCACAGCATGATTGGTTATTCTTTCCAGATGAAAGCATTTATTTATAACCTACTGACTTGTCCGCATGTTTATGTCGGTGCATACCTATAAGGATAACCTCAAGAATAAAATAATATACATTTGATAAAGCAGACTCGTAGCATGCATAATATGTTAAATCGGGAATTGCTGAAGACTGAATTAAGACTCATCCATTAATTGATTTTGGATTATGATACAAAGTTACGTAAGTAGATCCAAATTCTTATTCTTGGCAAGATAAACTCAACTAGAGGTCTAACTATTAAAATGGGTACTTAATGTATTTACAATACATTAAATCTAACACACACACAGAAAAGACACAGGACAGAAGGAAGTAATATTTATTGGACAGTACTCGTAAGTCGTACGTAATGCTGTCGTAAACTTGGAAAATGATGCGTCTAAGAAACCAGTGTTGTATTGTATCATAAGAACATTTAATAATCAGCGATATGCAAAATATATAAAACGATTAAACGTGACCCAGGCACAAAATAAATATATCTCTCTATCTATTGGTCAACAAAGTATATAAACACTACAGGTATGTAGGTGGGTGTATAAACACTTTTTAATACAGTGCATGTTATCGTTTAAACTTCGAACCATCTTGCCTATACTTCACAATAAATCATATTAAGGCTTTAACTAAAGGAGTGCCCCTTGCATGGAAGAGTTACAAGAGACATGATTAGCAAGTGATAACATTAGAAATTAACACGGTACGGACGGCGTAGGCTCTTGTACTGGTTCCACACATTGTACCCTACCCACTTATGATAGTCAACAACGTTAATAAAACACATAAAGACCCTTTACAATTACATTTTGTACTTTATTGTTGCCAACGGTACGAGCATTTTTAAACTGTGAGTATATAGCACTTGCCGGTTTTAGTGGAAGTAAGAGACTTGGGTAAAAATGTAGACGTGCAAAAGATGCATTGTCATCGTATTTCCGAAGTGAAGTTGATATCTTAAGTTTTATATTCCATCTGGTTTAATGAGCGGATGTGAGTTATAATTAATTTATAATGTATTGGCGTAAAATGCGTAAATTATAATGATTTGTCTGAACATTTAATGACAGCGTAAAACTGACAACAGTAGTTATGGTCCCTCTGTAACCCCTATTTATGTTTGCTATTGAAAAACATAACCATAATTCATCAAAAGGAAAGCGCTTACAATATTTAGCACAATTAGCCCATTTACTAAGTTAATAGAAAATTAAAGTAATAAATAATAATTCCCCTAGTTGATAATATTCATTTTCAGTAATCGAGTTTTATGGAGACATTTACAAGGTGTCTAGACGTAATAGGCTTAGACCAATAAAACTGATCATAAAGATTGTAGATACCATAAAATGTACCGTACGGAACCTATGTAATTTCCGCAGTAGCTGACAAGTTGTAGGTTTATTTGTGAAAACACTAAAATCTATTATAGTACAAGCAACTTCATATATTAAAGAGAAATTTTATTGCATCGCTTTCGAAATCTCTTTAGTCATAAACAATGTATCTCAGTTGATAAGTCAATCAGGAGTTAAAGGCATCTCCTTATGGGTCACGAGAATGTATATTATGTTTTAAATGGTTGTCCAAATAAGTATTGAACATTATTAATGTGGCTATTTGTCCAATCATACAGTCGTAAAGCTTCGTAAATGTATTCGATGTAAGGTCTGCATGAAATATAAACATCGAAGCCTCGAATATCACCGATATTTTTATTATATTTGCAAGTACCTACGGATATCACAACAATGTTTTAAGGATTTACGTGAAGTTTTTGCTGAGCTGTTGCGCTTATAACTGTCATAATTGCTCAAATGTCAGCTCGTAAAGAAGGGATAACTTCGCCTTGTACCATCGGGTTCATAATTGCATACCCAATTTTTCAATGAATTCATTCATAAATTGGGTATGCAATTATGATCCCGATTGTACTTACTTACACATTCATAGTAATTTTCATTGCTTTGGGCAATTAAGTAGGTAATATTAAAATTAGGTACTACTACATAATACATGTACCTATTATTTGTGAGTTTATACTGACTGCCAAGGCTAAGAAATGTGTATGCGTATGTGCATTAGGTACATTGTAATTTAGGAAGAGGCTTATATAAAAGGCTTAGCGATTGTAAAGATTGTGATTGTAGAATTCCAAAATTAATAAAAATCAGGTAAATTACGACTTCAAAGATATACACCTAACAATTGCCAGTCATCAAAGGTTATCTCAAATTCCCTGTTTAATTGCTAAGTGTAAACCGAAGACCCCCTGCATGCCAGACCCCCTGTGCGTCCATCAGTCCGGCTTTCTCCGTCCATACTGATACTAATCACAAATTATATGGTGTCGTTAAATACACATGCCGCCTGTGACATAATAACGACCCGGTGAAGGTTATCGGCTTTTACTTTGACCTAAATTTGGTGAATTTGAATCATTGTAAGTCCACTGTCACTATATACCTAACTAAAACGGTTACTAACAATAATGAGATACATACGTCAGCTGTTTCTTAGCAGGAAAAAGTAGAGTTGATTGAAGATTTACGTTACTCATTTCAGTTACGGGGCAACGAACGTTATTACCACGTCTGTGGAAAACAATCATACAGCCCACCTGTTGGTAAGCGGACACAGCGGTATTAAATGCTCGTTGCAGACTGCAGACCGCTTTATAAAACTTGCACCCTCCTTTTTTGAAGAACTCCGTACTGTAGCCACTCGAGAAAACTTCGGTATTAGAAAGCTCATTCCAGCCAGCAGCAGCATTCGTGGAAGGAAATTCGTCTCAAGCCGCACAGTGAGCGATTTAGGTTTACCAAAAAATATGAAATCGGTAGAATCGTGCGTGACCCACCAAAATGGCAATTGTGCTAAGTATTGTATCAATTTTACTTAATTATTGTATATAATAAGTACGTTTACCACGTTTATTGTTTACAGCTACCGGCGCCGCGCGACCTGAATTGACCACCGGGTGATGGAATACGTAGAATTAAGAACGACATGTACAACTAATCATACAAAGAAAGGTCGCCAGGAAGCACTAGTCTTAATTATTATTACGAAAACACCCACCCAATTTAAATAACGAATTACCCAAGCAAAGCGTGCGAAATGAACGCCGCAAACAAGGCAAAACCAGAGACAAAAACATTGTCCGTAAGTGAGCCGACCGTTACTAGAAGATCTGATATCCGAATATTCATATCAAATCACATTTGGAATAGGGATATTGCGATTCTAATCTTTGTGTGGATACAAATAAGGTTGAGTAAATTTTTAGTGATCTGCTTTGTGTTTCCACAAACGTTATCACGACTATATCAAATCGTGGGAATTTCGTGAGGATGGTTTCTTGGATTTGTATGGAGAGTCGTAAAATGACTTTCTTCGCCGCGGCCTTGCGGTCGTTAGCGAAGTTTGACACACAGAAACACAATGTCCCGGGTCCGCTTCACAAAGAATTGCTTCGTACGGTGCATGACATTACGCTGAATGATCATGGTCAGGTCGGTCCCGTAATTCGGTGATTCGACTTAGCATCGAGTCGATTAGTAGGTATGTCATTGTCGAGGTCGCATTGTGTCCGTCTATTCATCATTTTGACTACATAAGTACGATCTACCTACTAGAGAAATCGAAACATATGGCGAAACATTTACAGCTGATAGATAATTTTACACAAATAATTTTTTTTTTAAAGGGTTGGTTGGGGCTAACGGTAACACTCATGAAATGGCTGCTGATGTTGATTTTGGCTTTAAACGGGAGATTTTTCGGCAAAATATATTTGAATCTATTTCACAAGTTTTTGATACTTGAAAACTATACTTATTTGACTACTTGCCCCAAACACACACCTATTTACACTTATTTATCCAATTAAAAACTTAACATCGCTCATTCGAGTTGAGAGTATTGTAACGTAATTATAACGGCCTCCTAGCCCAGTCGGTAGTGACCCTGCCTACGAAGCAGGAGGTCCCGGGTTCGAATCCTGGTTAGGGCATTTATTTGTGTGTCTATCACAGATATTTTTTTCTTGAGTTATGGATGTTTTCTATGCATTTAAGTATTTATCCATATTTATCTATTATATATATCATCGTCTAGTACCCATAACACAAGCCTTATTGAGCTTACTGTGGGCCTAGGTCGATTTGTGTAAGATTGTCCTATAATATTTATTTATTTGTTTATTGTCAGTGCTTTGTATAACCATCGACAAAATCGTCCACATACAAAAAGGCGAAATAAACCCGATTATCACAAACATCTAAATCCAATCAGAAACATAACCCGTTGTAACCAAATTTCATCGATCACGGCCGTCAGATTACAGATAACGTCGTCGTCTAAGTGAGATGTTAATAATAAACTCAAGTTTCAAGACGATATAAGTTTTTAGAGCTATACCGTGTATTAAACTTGATGCATAGTTGTAATCAGAACCAGAATATCGTCTATTTCCCTACTTTGTGTATGTGCACTACATTAATGTCCCTATGGCCGGTAGGCCGTGTAGGAGTGAGTCAGCTAACTTATGTCCTAATTGGATCTGTGTTTGCTGTGCTCTATTTATTCGCAATAAATCTATACAAATAGATTACGGGTTTTGTTGATTTTATATAATATTTCGCCTATTCTGTAAGTAACCCTGAGGGAGTTAAATTTGCCATGCGTCATGTAGGCGTCGTCGGGGGTTTCAAGGTATTTTATTTGTAATCTTGCGATATTTGCGATGCGCGGACGGAATGCAAAGATATTAAAGAAGAAGCCCAAAGAAATGGTGCATTTTCCTAAACTCCTAATCGAATTTAGAAGATATAATATTTTAAATTTTACAAATTTTAATTTAAAGTTTACAATAATGATGCCTTTAAAATCACGTATGGTAACGGTGTAAGAATCGCGACAAGTATTCGACTCGAATCATCGGATTGACCCGCTTGCGATAGCAAATCGATACTTGCGATTCGTTTCGATTGCTCACTAGTTACCAGTACCTTCGTTACCCGTGAACAGTTATGGCAGAGCGTGGCCGTGAACTTCATGTTCCAATCGTTCGTTAGGCTTTATTGGTGCGGTGGCAAAGGGCAAATTGGACTTACGCCTACTACACCGACTTCCTGGTGAGTACAGTTCTGCAGTTAAGTTTGAGTTTCTGCAAGAATTTCACACAACATATTTGATAGGTACTCCAACAGAAGCTTACTTCAACAATGTATTTGTAGAGCGGCGTCTGTGTCAGAGATGTTGATCGTCTTATTTCCTCTATCAGATAAGTTTGCAGTATAAAGAAGTATAGCACTAAGAAGGCAGCTGGTATATGACATAGAAGGCGTGTTATAAAAGTAGAAAATAAGCTACCAACTCCCAATCTAGTAAGCTATCAACGCCCTGAGTAAAACAAACGAGGTGACGATTGATTATTGAGAAACAACAGAAGTCGCGTAGTTCAATGTTATTAATATCAAAAACATGACGGTCTTCGGTGTTATCGTTCAAATCCAAAATATTAAAAAAATATAATTAATAACACCTTTATAATAATTTTCTAAATTACAGATGACTGTACCCAACCAACTAACTATGTATTTTGTATCTTCTGTTTAATCGAGGCTGTTTAAAATTGTCTTTGGAGGACCGTCTTGCTAAATTATTGCTAATAATACGTTAAATATGCACTGTCTAGAGTTTAAGGTAATATTAGGTAGTCATAGGTCGACTTAAATGTCCTGCGTACCCGCTTAGCTAGGCTAAAGTTATAGGATTTCATAAACTTATGCAGATCGAAATACGTCTATTCGACTTTCATACAACATTACAGCAAATAATCTAGATAATCTAGTTTAAGTTTCAATAAAGTTTTTTTTTTGTTTTAATAGTACGTAATTACGTATCTTTCTTAGGTTGTTATTGAGGAAACCAATTAGGTATGTTAAGAAATTCGTGTTACTTTTTAGGTAGGTACTTATTCGTAAGTACAGGATCTGGAATCTAAGAGTTACATTAGATTTACAGTTTATTAATATGACGTAAACTAATTATAAAAGGTCGGTAAGTCAACTTTTAAGATTACTGATAGCCATAAAATTATTGGCCATATAAAACGTTGTGCTCCGACGCAGGCTAGTAAAATGCAATAAATCCACACACATATTCCGCCAGACTAATTATTAATCACAGTTAAAATAAGGCTTAAAACAGTTGCCTAACTACACAGACGTTAAAATGCTACAAATGCGAGTGCATACGTATATGATATAATTGTTTAATTTCTATCCTGTAAAGTTCCATTGCAAAAGCTTTTCACTCTTTCTTCCACTTGTCTATGGCAATTCGGCAATATCAGCCTAATCTTTTCGGAGACGACGTCAAAATCGTCCCGCGATCTCCGCCTAAGTTTGCGATGACGCCGATTTATGTTTGGTGATGGTGAAGGTTATATTAACGAGAGTACTTTAGCTATAAATATGTTAAAAGAGGTTGTTCAAGTCTATGGTGGTTTGATAGGCCATGAATATGTCGCAAGCAGTGTGGTGGAGACCTAATATGTTCATGCTAGGGGCCGTATTCTAATTTTAAAATACATTTAAACACGATCCAATTTCAATACAAGTCCAATGTATTAACTACGCAATACAGCTAGCACCTGAACGTCTGAATCGGAAATGTCAGAATTTGCTTGAAAATTATTCCAATGCAACTCCAATACGACTTCAATATTGGTTGACTATATGTTGTGTGTTGGAGTTATGTTTGAGATAAATTGTGTTTTTAATGTATTTCAAAATTCGAATACGGCACTAGGTAATTCATGCTAGGATCGACCCTCAGAACAAAGCTTTAAGCTTTGTATAAAATCAATTAGGCGTGCGTTACGCAGCACGCGCAAATATAAAATGGTTGCATGAGGTTACTTAGTTACTGCCTCAAGCTATCAATTTACTACGGCCAGACGTAACCGCAGCGGTAGGAGAAATTACGTCTCGATTATGATTCGAGACATCGGTGCAAAAACTCGAAGGGAAAACGTAGAAAATAATATGACAGGTTAATTTAGATTGAACACTTGTGAGAGTCTGCGGAGGAGCGAGCGGAACGGATCGGCACTTGCATTGTGCGATTTGTGCGACGGGTGCACAAGCGCAGTTAGGCTTTTGACACACCAATACGTTTTGATACGGCGTTAAAAACTTTTTGTTCATAAGAAAATCTGAAGTGGAATGGAAGACTGTCCTGTAAAACAACAGTAAGTAATAACAAAAAAAATGTCCGAAAAGGGATTCTTTATAAAACTGACGTACCTAGTTTTAAAGAGTTTCGTTTTTGACAATCATTATTCGTATTAAAGTCTTCATTCGATTCAATGTTTGTAACATCTCTGAATTCTCTGATCACAATTTATAATTTGTTAATCACTCGATGCATTCGACACAGGGTGGTCCGGATGTACGCCGCTAACAGAGAACATAACTGTTATTTTATTGTCATCCCTTAACCCTAAGCCTAGGGCAAACGAATCTTAGCTGTTCCAGCACATCATGTGTTCCGCGAATACAGAGTGCATAAGGTCACAGATAGAACGTCCAGCGATACGTCGCTCGGGCTGTACGGGCGTGCGCCGCTGACAGACGACACGATTATGTTCACGTGGCTAACAGGCAACCCATCCAGGCAACCACTATCAGGTCCTTTAATACAAAAGGCAAAAGCGTTAATTTGAGTAATGTGGGGTTAAAAAAAACTCAAGTTTTCAAAATCTGTGCATCTCTGCTTTATGTTGTAAATTGCAATATGTCTGTTGCAAACGCCTACGATGCTTGGGTCAAGAAAAGTTAGTCTGAAAACAAAGTTCTTACAGAGCTGAAGACCTGATAGATACTGGTTCGTCCGAGTGCATTTGCGCCTGCACTCTGTAATGCAAGGGATACAAGACATTGCGGAAAGTGAAAATGGACAGCCACACTGCATGCAAATGCTAATGTTACATTTTGAAATTGCAATCGAAAGATTGACATGCGCCGTAACAGAGTGTTATGTTGTAATTTTAATTAAATTTTGTGCAATACTACATAATTAAGCGGATTTAATTAATCGTGAAGTAAGTGTGTCGTGCAATAATTTTATGTTTCTTAGTAAGTAGTAAGGACAAGTAAAATTATCTGCGTTTAGTTTCTGGTTAAAAGCGAATCTTATTACTCAGTGACCAAAACACCACAAGTTAGTTACCACCACAGCTTGATAATCATCAAAATAGTAGCTTAGTTTCCGACGCCAGATAGACACTCAGATCCATCGAATATCTTATACGCTTAAAACCAGCTTGAAATGTAGATATACTTATAGTAACTTTCAGGCGTTGTCTGATAAGATAATAATTATTAATTAACTTCTAGTATTTTTATGATCGTACTAGCTTTTGCCCGCGGCTTCACTCGCGTTAAATTACACAAACAAACCATACAAACTTCCACCCCCCATTTTAGGGAAGTGGGGGGTTGGAAAGAGACAAAAAGTAGCCTATGTCACTCTCCATCCCTTCAACTATCTCCACTTAAAAAATCAGGCCAATTCGTCGCCCCGTTTTGCCGTGCAAGACGGACAAACAAACAAACAAACAAACACACACATACACTTTCCCATTTATAATATTAGTATGGATGTTTCTTGGAATCACACTAAGTCAAGACAAGTGACAGTTTCAAGCCAAATCCACTTCTCCACGACCATGTCAGGTTTTCCTCACGCATATATTTCGTAGTCACGCGGTTTGGCGAGGTCAACTTCTTTGATTGAATCACCCGTCAGTGTCATGGTCTTTCATGTGTCTAATAAATGAAAACAAAACACATCCTTATAGTATTATCAAGATCAGAAAATCTGTAACCAAATAGCTTTGGCACGCGGAAATCTCACACGCATCCGGAATGCAATGGGAACGACTGTCTCTGCTGGCATTGTTTTGTGGAACTTCTAGCACATTCCATCTGAAATGCTAATATTTATGTGTGATTGTTATCGGGGTCTCTTCATTAATCGAGGTGATGAATATTCTAGTTTAACATGTGAACGTATCTATTGTGATGTGAGGGAAAAAAGACGAAGTTGGGGCATTGTTTTATTAGGAAGTTGCTTGTTTGGAGATTCTCCATATAATATCTTGAAGGTACTGTAAAGGTTTACTACCTTTACAACCTCTCTTCTCGAACACTGTCTGGCCTGGCACGGTCTTATTTTAAATTAGGAATTCCCACGTTCCACCTACGTCAGACGATCGATATTCTTTTGGGAAAGAGTTTAGCCTCTTCAGGCAGCCTACTGAATAAGTCGATGTGTTGTAATTCTCTATATGGAAGAAAATAATAAGAGTTCGTAGATATCAAGAAATATTTATTTTCCGAGCCCCCCGGCAGTACCTATAGTATTGAAATGAGACAATAAGGGTCGGTTGCACCAAACCGCCTGTCGCACCGAAACGTTCCCTAATTTTATTGTATGGAAGTTTTCAGAGCACCCCGCCAAGCGCCGCTGATGAGTCCGTCAAAAGTGGTTGGTGCAGGCCCTAAGAAACCTATTATTTGACCTACAGTTTGAGCTCAGAAATATGACACAAAAAATAAGTAGGAATATCAACACACGGGCAAGTTGACAATTAGATTCAATTTTGATTAAATATATCCCAACAATGTAATGAAACTCAAGCCATGCTACTTTTTGATCTCATAACGTAACAATGAGTCAAAGACTAGATGGGATAATAAAGGTGTAACAAGAAAATAATCAGCTTAATATAAGAAAGTAAAGTTTTTCGGAGACATAAATAGACTCGTAAACAAAGAAGTTCTTTTTTTTAAATTTCTTCACTCTGTTTGTATTTCTTATAAGACACGGTTCATGGTTAACCTATAATTAAGTAGAAACTATCTTTATCCACCCATCGGAAGCTATATGGATATATAATGCGTAAGTACTTACTTCATTCACAAAGAAAGTAATTACTCGTACTAAATAAATAGCTCCTCAGTTAGAGATCAAAGAAAAAAACAATAGAATTACGAGTTCAATCAACGGCACGCACTCGTTTAATTGTACGCATTTCTTGTAATTGTACGCAGCGAATGCAAAGCAGGGATACAATTAGCCTGACCCCGATGGGGAGTCAAGTGCAGTCGGGTTCCCACGACCACTCCCACGCGGCCTGCCATTGGGGAGCTTGGATCACTTTCAAACATTCTGGAGTTCTAAGGGCCTATGCTATATCACTGTTCACAATCCTGAACAATGCAGTAGATACTAGTAAGCAATTCATTTAGTAAGGGAATTTCAAAAATAGCAGATTCATCTCTTCACTGTTAATAATTGCCACAAAAACATATTCTCATAAAACAATAATAAGAAAACTAAGTACATATGAAAGAAGTGTATATACAGCAAACAATCTCTTCCAGACAATCCTGGTGATAAAAAAAGAAGAAAGGGGAGAGGTACTATCTACCATTAACAGCCGGTTAGCAATCGTCACAAAACTGACAGTCAATGTCAAATCCCATGCATTTTGTCAGGAATGTGACGGTTAGACGTTACTGAAACACGAGCTAAGAAGGACTGTATTGTTAAGTCATATAATAAACTTACTAATATCTTTACGACAAAACAGAAGGACTTAAACACTATTTCGCCACAGACAGACAGCGCACCAAACCAGATGAAACACTATTAAATTACAGTTCACCGATAAACCAATTATAACCCTATAGATCTAACGGAGAACAACAGCCGTCCACGGTATCCGCGCGTGGCCCATCAGACGCCCAGCATGGGAGATCGCCGATTCACACGCATGCGCCGACCTTCTCGAGATTATTATCGACATAGATTCGATTATCCACAACTGATGGAGAGAAATAAGCGTGTCTGACTACGGAAAAGGGCCCACTTTGTGAATTTGGAGTTATTATTGGTACTTCCTTAAACTACATAGTAATACGCTTACGCTATCTTAGTAAAAAAAATTAAGTGTCCTTGTAAATCGACAATGTTCCCTTTCACTAAACTCATCCACAAATATTCATTTAGCAATGATGAGATTATTTGCAAGAAAAAAACTGCAGTTTAGTATTTCTCTGTAATTGGCACATTGTTCTCAGAATGGTTGTGGTATTTATTGATGATGAGCAGGATGGACTTCATCTTCGTAATTTACCTTCTGATTGAACATTTTACACGAGTCAATAAGTTACCTGTGTATAAGTTCAGAGCTAATCTAATTGTCTAAAAGTCTAATTTTCATAATTAAATATAATATGTTAACCCTTGGTTCGTTGGCCAGGAGGCTACCGGTGACCGGGCTGGTTCATATTTCGGTCAAAAATTGGGCATCGCCATCCAGATGGGAAATGTAGTCAGTATTATGGGCACCTCTCCCCAGGGGAGCGATTTGGGGGACATCTAGGTGTTAATTTAGGTTAAGAGTTTTTGTAGTTTTTAAGTGCTTTTTGTTTTTTGTATTTGTATACTAAATATGTTAAGAACTCACGTTGTCGACTGACTACGGGGACTCGATTCCTACGTTAAACATAAAGTTTGCACTTCCATATTTTTTCTAGTTCCAGGGTTTTTGTGGAGCGTAATGAGATTTTGGAAGGATCGTGCGGTGCCGTAAATAGTTTTCGGCAAAAAATGAATGGGTGGTTCGAAATACTTTATTAGCCTGTGACTTGCACTTATCAGTGTCTCCTTCGCAACAAGCATGATGGCTTTCAATATGCTTCTACTATAGGTATTCAGGTATTCAAAACAACCATTAATAGGCCAAACAACCAGTCGTCGGCACTCAGTTTTTACATCATCTAAACCGATATGACCTTGAAATAAAGTTGAGCCTGCCATCTTGTCCATGAATTGACTTCTATCTCTTGGATAGTATGACTTTACGGGATGAAAATAACCAAAAAGTAACTATTAAGTAATTTTTTAAATTACGATCAGATCCGTAGCGAATCTGTAGATCCATACACTTGAATAGTTAGTTACTAAAATGTACACTTGTATTGTTTACATTTGCTGCCTCATCGTCATCGAAATGAAAGCCGCTGCAGATGAACCATTTTAGATCAGCACAGGGACGAAAGGTCGGGGCGAAAGTTCATAGAGAAAACGTACCACTTATCCCTGCTACAGCTCAATTGGCCATTTGTACCGATTATACAATCCATTTTATTTGTGGATTATCCAATAAAATTGCCCGCCAGGGTAATTTGAAACAGTAACCTAATAGATCAAAGGTTGTATAATGTTCTATAATATAAGTTATTTGGGGCAACGTTTCAGGTTTATTTTACATGAGTTATGCAAGATACAACCCACACGGAGAATGCAAAAAAATGCAAGCAATGTATTATTTAACCCGGAACAGACCATTTGCGGAGTTCTTAAAGTTCAATCCGAATAACGTAATGCCTCTAATGCCGGTAACTTACTCGATACGCTTGGTGGTGTCAATGAGATATTTACTCGAGTATGTAGCAATTTCTCAGGTCTGAGAAATGGTTACTTACTGTCGCAATACTATGTAAATACTATAGGTACAATACTTATTCCATGGAAGTACTCATTCTACATTAGTTTCCGCAACTGCGTTCTTTGACATTCACTATCAGATATATCGAAGTGGCTGAAGTGATCACAAATATTGGAACAACGCCTTACTACAGTCATTTTACGGGCGGCTAGTATGGGGAATTGGATATAATTAATAATAGCTAATATTTTTAATGTAACGGATATATCATGATACAAGTATTATTTACGCAATGAAATCCTACAAAATATCGTTATTCGCTAAGCGCCACAAATATGTACACACATATTACAAGCGTTTTTCTTGTAGGATTTTAATGAATATATCGTTTCTAAGTCATTTAAAATGTGTAAGAACAAACTACCAATTATTACTATTTGTTTCTAACGAATTAGGATATATATCGCCCGCGCCGTACATTTTGTTATTTATGTGGTTTTACATGGACACTGTTTCTTGTTTTTCGCTTTAAACAGAAAGAAGACTTAAATATCGTAATATTAACAAATAAAAATAATTGATATTATTGTAAATAAAAATATACAATTTTTTATATATTTTTTTACCTGTTTAACTACTTCCGGGTGAAAAGTTGGTAGGATTTTTGCTCATATTATCTATAAATATTCCATAAGAATTAATACTCAGGCTATTATAAATTAATGTTTGACGCAGCCGTATCTTTCCTGTACTACCTCTATTATCAAGGCGATTGTGAGCATGTTCCAATATTTTTGAGTACATTGGTGCTCTGATATATTTGATGGCGACTGTACAATGCATCGCGATTTTTTGGTATGCATGACCGCCACATAACATAACATTATCGATCCTCTTCATAATAAAATCTTATAGTTCTTTATATTGAAGAACCCTATGAAGTGAACGCTCTACCTTATAGTCAGCATCCTGCGTCTGCTTGTATCATCTCCATAAGCACAAACTAGTTGAGCTTAATTAATACATTTCCAAAACCATGGTGGCACATGTAAGGGATAAGACCATGTCTCCTGGTACAGGTTTTTAAAATATATGTGTATGTGGAAGCTTCTAATTTGCATCTACATAGTTGACAAGTATATTAACCAATGTATATTAGGCAGTAAGCATAAAAAAAAAGTCCGGTGAGGGCATGATTAAAACCCCCAATTTAGTATTAGTTGCATGAATAAAGGTATGTAAAGAAATATCACTCACCAGGTGCCTCACAGGCTGTCATCTCAGTGATGAGCCCCTCGAGATCAGGCGAGATGAGTCGCTCCTCGTCCTCCGAGTGAGTGTAGTCCAGCGCATGGTAGATGGTCAGCGCCAGGTTCACCACCAACTGTAACAAAAGACACACATTTGTAAACTTTGATGTACTTTTTTTCCATTTCCATGGGCCGGTTTTGTCATTTTACTAATCCTACCCAGGGATTTGACCAAATCACTAGGGAAATGATGAAATAGAGTAGCCATTTTGACATCCTGCGTGATGTGATCATATCATATCCCTAAGGTATTTGATGTAATATACCTGCGACATACACATATACACTGGATAGGTAAGTAAGTAAATATTCTTTATTTTCTGTATATCTATTATCTAGGTTTTAACTTACCAGGATTATAATGTTGCCTTTTCATGTTAAGCTAAAAGTAATCTAGTAGTTGGTGGTCTGAATCCGTTTAATTCTCCAAAAAGCTCACGGACGCACAATTTAGTTGCGGATGGCAGTAATTTTCTAAAAGTACTTCATCGGACAATAAAGTGTTCTAGCTATCTTCAACTTGATCGCAAATTTCTCTTTTATCTTCAAGCGTTTTTCTATCGTGGATGGCAAGTGAGGTTTATCATTGAGTGAGATAACATTTGCCAGTACAAAATAGTTTAATTTAGACCCTTACACTACAAAAACCTTTGCTGTAATTTATACATTCTGTTTGGTTTAGGTCAAAGGTGAATAATGAGGTGTGAATATAATTTATATATTTCACCTTCGCGTGGTTTGCGTGAAAAAGTAGACGCACTGATTACCATTAAGTTTCTAACATTTAAACCTCTTCAGCATCCGGTCAGCCCTTAAAAATTCTATCAACATCTTAAACTTTGATTTGAACAGAGATGTCACGTAACGCCATCATTTTGGCGAATAAAGTCATTATGCCATTACGCGGCGCGTGAGCGGCCCCGCCTATGGTAGCGCTGCCCAAACGACGAACGAACGAACTTTTTAATGTCGTTGTAATAAGGATTTGTGTTGGAAAAATTACGCATTATAAACAAATCAAGTCTCAATTCGGAAAAAGTAGGGCCAAGATTTCTTTAGAATGCGTGATACAGCAGTCAGAACAGGTGAGGTGTTCAAAATAGTTTCACACGCTCTTATTATCTTAACAATATAGTCATGCCCACATAATTTTGCACACTTCACCCGCTTAGCTATTTTACCGTACCTCAGCAAAAAGGTCGTCTGGGTAAGCACGCCCGAATTCTGCCCATGTATCTTACCAAGACGATTAAGTTTTTCGATATAATACAGGTATGTATATTGTTTACGTCCGCTGTCTTAGGCGTATTTGTATCGGTTATGTTATGAGCGTTAATATTTAATAGTTGTATATAGGTAAACCTGATTAATGAACCGTTAGGATGCTTCCATAAAGTCATTAAACTACCTCATACTTGGAAACCCTACAATAAACGCCATGTTACTTACATTAACTGACGCTTAGTTACTTTTTTATTTATTTATACTACGACGGTGGCAAACAAGCATACGGCCCACCTGATGGTAAGCAGTTACCGTAGCCTATGGACGCCTGCAACCCCAGAGGATTCACATGCGCGTTGCCTACCCTTTAGGTACCTATTCACTCCTTTTTTGAAGAACCTCATACTGTAGCCCGCTGGGAAAGCCTCGGCAGGGAGTTCATTCCACAGCCGCAGCGTTCGTGGGAGGAAATTCCTCTTGAACCGTACTGTGCGGGACCCTTTGGGCTCCAGGGTGTGAGGATGAACACCCTGCCGGTGGCGAGCGGTGCGGTGATAAAAAGCTGCCGTGGGCATCATATCAAACAGTTCTTTGGAGCACAACCCATTGTACAAGCGATAGAACACACATAAGGAGGCAAAGTCTCTCCTTAGACTCAAAGGTTCAATATCGCTCGTTTCATATTACCTAATATTAATTACAAATCACTGTCATGTTACATTAATTGACGAATAAATAGTTATTTTGCTATTCAAATTAATATGAATAGCCAAATAGCCAAAAATTATGTTGTCATCTTATGGGTCGTAAGTATTATGATTTACTAGCTTTCCGCCCCGCGACTTCGTCCGCGTATGATAGCAACTTCGCATCCCTATTTAACCCCCTCAGGGTTAGAATTTTCCATGACGCTGAAAGGATTCTTATTGTATTTTAATAAGTTATCTTCCCACAAAGTTAAAAGTCTCTAGCTCAAAAAAATAAATTTCCCCCATACAAACTTTGAACCCCTTTTTAACCCCCTCACGGGTGGAATTATCCAAAACGCTAAAAGTACTTTTAGTGTATTTGAATAAGTAATCTTCCTACAAAGTTACAAGATTCTAGCTCAAAAAAATAAATTTCCCCGATACAAACTTTACACCCCTTTTTTACCCCCTCAGGGGTAAAATTATCCTAAACGCTAAAAGTACTTTTTGTGTTTTTTAATACGTAATATTCCTACAAAGTTGTAAGTCTCTAGCTCAAAGAAAAAAGTTTTCCGCATACAAACTTTGTATCCCTATTTACCCCCCTCAGGGGCGGAATGATCCAAAACGCTGAAATCACTTTTTAATTTTTACAAATATCAGAAAACGTACAAAGTTTCAAGTCTCTAACTTAAAATTTAAAATCCTACACATATAAACTTTTAACCCCCTTTTTACCCCCTTATGGGTTTAATTTTTCAAAATCGCTTCTACACACACACACACACACACACACACACACACACACACTATTTGTACACGTTAAAAGTGTAACCCGATCTGCAAATTGCAACTATTCTAGCTTCAGTTGTTACGGCCCCGCTTTAATACAAACTTTTCAACCCCGATTCAACTCGTCTCGGGTGGAATTTTGAAAAACGCTGAAATTAGTTTTTTTGCTTTTAAGTTAGTAGCCTGCAAACGAAATTTCAAGAATGTCACAAAAAAAATTGCAATCTCAACTGCAATTCAATTCAACTTTCAACCCCTTTTTAGCTGAAATTAGTTTTTTGCTTTTAAGTTAGTAGCCTGCAAACGAAATTTCAAGACTGTCACAAAAAAAATTGCAATCTCAACTGCAATTCAATTCAACTTTCAATCCCATTTTTACCCCGTTAGAGGTTGAATGTCAAAAAACGCTGAAATTCTTTTTATTATTTTTTAATTATCAGATAGCGTACAAAGTTTCAACCCTCTAACCTTAAATTTTAAGCCCCATCCATACAAACTTTCAACCCCCTTTTTACCCCTTTAGTGGATGAATTTTTAAAAAAAGGTTCTTATTATTTGAACACGTTATAAATGTAACCCGACCTACAAATTACAACTTTCTAGCTTCAGTTGTTACGGCCTCACTTTAATACAAACTTTTCAACCCCGTTTCAACTCCTCTCGGGTGGAATTTAGAAAAACGCTGAAATTAGTTTTTTTGCTTTTAAGTTAGTAGCCTGCAAACGAAATTTCAAGTCTGTCACAAAAAAAATGTAATCTATATATATATATAACTCAAAGGTGACTGACTGACTGACTGACATAGTGATCTATCAACGCACAGTCCAAACCGCTGGTTCTAGAGATTCCAAATTTGGCACGTAGGTTCCTTATAAGGTCTAGGGGTGCACTAAGAAAGGATATTTCAAAATTCATCCCCTAAGGGGGTGAAATGGGGGTCCAAAATTTGTATGGGGAAACAAGATTAGTTAGTCTATTTTATTCGAAACTTCACAGAAGTATTCCTAACAATAAATGAGTAAATACGTGTTGCAGGTTTTTTGAGAATTCAACCCCTAAAAGGTGGAAATGTGGTGACAAAGTCTAAAAATCAACATGGGTATTGTTTCTACGGTTTATCGGGTCGCTGATTACGAAAACAACAACGATTTTAAAATCTAACGTGGCGGACGTGAAATACCATCTCTCCTGTTGGGGTGCGATGGGGTGGAAATGTCTAAATATCAATATGGGTGTCGTTTTTATGGTTTTTTGGGACGTAAATTACGAAAATGACATCGATTTGGAAGTTTAATATTGTGGACATGAAAGTGTTTGTGCCAAATTACAATCTAATCTAAATATATAAAAGAAGAAACTAACTGACATATCATGACTGACAAATGGAGATAGTTTGAGTTCTAGGGAAGGATATATAATATTTGTTATCCCAGAAGTCATTCCTTAAGCGGTTAAAAAGGAGGGTGGATTACTAAATCCACGCAGACGAAGTCGCGGGGAAAAGCTTCTATTCAAGAGTAGAAATCTGCATTAATCATGATCTCTTAATAGTAGTAAGTCGTTGCTGGCGTAACAATTCAACAATTGCCAAAACGTGGTATACGCATAGCCCGAAAATGATATAGGGTAGTTTTCATCCAGAAAATCAATCCTTAAAGGGGTGAAAAGTGGGTTGGAAGTTTGTATGGGAAATTTTTAACAGTTGAACCTATTTATGAGATATGAAACTTGGTATACAGACAGTTTTAGTCCCGGGACGGAACATAAAATAGTTTATATCGCGAAAATCAACCCTTAAAGGGGTGAAATGGCGGTTGGAGGTTTGTATGGAGAATTATTAACAGCGAACCGATTTAGATACAATTTGGTATGGATATAGTTTGAGTCCCGGGAAACAATATAGGATAGTTTTTATCCCGATAAACAATCCTAGAGTGGTAGAAAAGGGGTTGGTAGTTTGTATGGCCAAATATTAACCGCTGAACCGACGACGATGAAATTTCGTAAATGAATTTAATATTATAAATGCGAAAGTCTGTCTGTCTGTTAGCTTTCACGCTTAAGCTGCTGAACCGGTTTAGATAAATCTTGGTATAGATATGGTTTAAATCCCGGGAAATATCATAGGGTAGTTTTCATCCCGAAAATCGACCCTAAAGGGGGTGAAATGGGGGTTGGAAGTTGTATGGGATTTTTTTAACAGCTGAACCGCTTTAGATTAAACTTGGTATACCTACAGAGAGTTTGAGTATCGGAAAAGGATTAGGTTAGTTTTAATCAACACTTCAAGGGGTGAAACGGGGGTCAAAAGTTTGTATGGGGAATTTTTAAACGTTGAACCGATTTAGATGAAACGTGGTATAGTTTAAGTCCCGGGCAGGAACATAAAATAGTTTTTAACGTGAAAATCAATCCTTAAGGTTAAGGGGTAAAATGGGGGTTGGAGGTTTGAATGGGTAATTTTTAACCACTGAACCGATTTAGATGAAACTTAGTATAGAGATAGTTTGAGTATCGGGAAAGGATAAGGATAGTTCTTCTTCCTAATATCAACACTTAAGTAAGTAAATAGGTGAAATAGGGGTTGAAAGTTTGTATGAGGAAAACGTGGTAAAGAGATAGTTTGAGTCCTGGGAAACGACAGGACAGTTTTTATCCCGAAAATAAATCCCTATGAGGGTGAAGTGGGGGTTGGAGGTCTGTATGGAGAATTTTTACCGCGAACTGATTTAGATAAAATTTGTTGTGGATATAGTTTGAGTCCAGGCAAACAATAAAGGACAGTTTTTGTCCCGAAAAACAATCCTAGAGGGGTAGAAAAGGGGTTGGTAGTTTGCATGGCGAATTATTAACCTCTGAACCTATTTAGATGATTGGTATGGAGACAGTTTGAGTACCTGGGAAGGATATATAATAGTTGTTATCCCAGAAGTTATTCCTTAAGCGGGTAAAAAGGAGGGTGGATTACTAATTCCACGCAGACGAAGTCGCAGGGTAAAGCTACTATTCAAGAGTAGAAATCTGCATTTATCATAATCTCTTTTAGTATAAAGTGGTTGCTGGCGTATTACATTCAACAATGATTACAATCATTTCTTGAAAAAAATAAGGGAACCGCCTTCACCAAAACGTGGTATACTGAAACCTCCAGAATGTAAAAAACACTTTTCCGAAAACCGCATCTAAATCGGTTCAGCCAAGTGCGAAATAAAAGCGGACAAGCGGAGGAACATACGGGTCAAACTGAGAACCTTCTTTTTTAGTACTTTTAGTACGCGGGCGAAGCCGCGAGCAAAAGCTAGTCTCTATACAAACTTTCAACCCCTTTTTTACCCCGTTAGAGGTTGAATTTAAAAAAACGCTGAAATTATTTTTATTTTATCTTTATTATCAGGAAGCCTACAAAGTTTCAAACCTCTAACCTTAAATTTAAAGCCCCATCCATACGAACTTTCAACCCCCTTTTTACCCCCTTAGGGGATGATTTTTTCAAAATCGCTTCTTATTATTTAAACACGTTATAAATGTAACCCGAGCTGCAAATTACAACTTTCTAGCTTCAGTTGTTACGGCCTCGCTTTAATACAAACTTTTCAACCCCGTTTCAACTCCTCTGGGGTGGAATTTTAAAAAACGCTGAAATTAGTTTTTTTCTTTTTAAGTTAGTAGCCTGCAAACGAAATTTCAAGTCTGTCACAAAAAAAATAGTAATCTCCATACAAACTTTCAACCCCTTTTTTACCCCGTTAGAGGTAGAATTTCACAAAACGCTGAAATCACTTATATTATTTTTTTATTATCAGTAACCGTAAAAAAATTCAAATCTCTAACTTTAAATTTTATACCCCATCCATACAAACTTTCAACCCCTTTTTTACCCCCTTAGGGGTAGAATTTTTCAAAATCGCTTCTTATTACTTGTACACATTACAAATGTAACCAGACCTGAAATTTTCCACTTTCTAGCTTCAGTAGTTTCCGCTCTGCGTGGATCAGTCAGTCAGTCAGTCAGTCAGGACAAAGGCATTTATATATATAGATTAGATTAGATTATCTATTTGTGGAAGATCAGTATCTCTTGATACAAGTATCAAAAATACTTAAAAAGAGATACTAGCACAGTTACTGTAAAAACTTTAAGTTACACAATAAAAAAAAATATTTTATTTTTTTATTTATATCACGTAGATAGTCGTCTTCGTTCGGATAGGCTAAGACCCGCTTAAACGCAAAATAATTGTCGGTTAATAAAGTTAATAATCATCGCGTAACAAACACTTTGTTTGTGATAAAAAAAATAAGACATATGTTTTATTAAATGATTACTAACATCAGAAAATCAAGTCTCATTATTAATGATCGCTTTCTAAAGGTAATTGCAAACTGGTAATATACAAAGTAAAAAAACACAATTTTAGTCAGTAGCGGATACAGTAGCTATGTCGTAATTTTTAATTAAGAGGATGCTAGTCGCATTGAAATATGGCCACAAATAGAAAACTAGCATCAGAATCAAACCCATTAATTGGTCTATGTTTTCAGTGATAAATAACCGGATGATATTAATATTAGTAGTTTCTATTATACTGGTTAATTTCATTTTACCAAAATTGGCAAAGCTCTCGTCACATCACCGCCACTTGGAATTCCGGAAACTCTCATTAGGTGTACTTACGTGCACATTACAGTCTACAGTCTACACAGTAGCGTTCTCGTGGATAGTGTGACAAGGTGTAAGAGCATCAATGAGTAGTGTATGTAATATGTATGTATGTTACCACTCTCATACTAACTTTAATTTAGTTTGAGGTCTGCTTTAACTTAGCCATTTCAAAATAGTCTCTGACACTATATTAAGACCATTACGAATGTACTCGTATACGATGATAATATACGGCTTGCGTTTGGCCCTTCTGACCTGACCTGGTCAGCGATGGCATAAAGTCCGGAACAACTCTATTATACCAAAATTCGCAGTTAAATGTCAAAATCATTCACGCAGATTGGCGCCATGTCATAACACCTATTCGACATAATTGCATAGTTTATATACCAATTACAGGTAATCGCGGACCGTTCAAACCTCTTGCACATCTGTAATTCTTACTTTACTTAACACTCAAAATCCAATACAAATCTGACCTCATGAACCACTGAAACCTGTATAAACGGAGATCTCACTTAAAGTGGTAATTCCAAAGCGTGTGATCAAGAATGAGTACATGACTACATTGACTACAGACGCAGAGCCGTGACTATCAGAGCCAACCAGCGGAAAGTGCTCCTATGGTATTGTGGCTAATCTACTTCGATTATAGCCTTTATCACAATGGCGTAAGGATTATGGATTAAGGTGGAATCTCACATGTTGCACAACAACTCTGCAACCGCTCCTGCAACGTCACGCTACACACTCCATTAAATAAGGTTTGGCAAGAAGATTAATGAGAGGAAGCTATGGGAGTATTTCAAAGCTGGATCTCTATAAGCGCGAGCATGGTTTTAAATTGTCCCAGTGTTGGACCCAAATGTCTTCTATTCCATTCCATCATGTCTTCTTCGGATAAGAGATATGCGATCACATAACAAATAACACTGAAATGATTTAGTATACGAATGATATAAAGAAATAAAGAGCTGATTACTTTATAAATTGTGCTAAAACAAAGTCTTACAATGGCCTAATAATTATAACATTGTGAGAAGTCATTATTTGACATTAGTAAACTTATGAAGAGCGTTCGGTCTTATGGGCACGAGAGATTCCTGTTTATTTATGTTTTACCTATTCTTCCCCGGAGAAATAGTACCCAGCAGTTACGATTCATATAGCGAAGTAGAATAACGCAGAAAATGAAGTAAAGAGATATGGATGCTGTTCAAATGGGAACACAGTAAGTGAAATTATACATAATTATTTTTAATTCGTTCTACGGCCGCTTTATTCCATGCTCGTGATTGTTGAATTGCCATTGATGCCAAACTAAATGTAATGATGCGTATATAATCACAAAAGGTAGACATAATGTTTGGCGTAGCAGTAATTATTGTGGAGCTGATGAATGAACTCACAACTGTATATATCACATTAATTGCTTTTAAATTGCTATAATGTGCAAATCATTCGTATATTATTTAAATGTAATGATTCAAGTGAAAAGTCTGCAAACATAAAGTATTTTACTTTGAGTAATGCGACACATTAGAAAACATAGGTCTATAAAATATAACGGTTTCACTCACTTCACCATTTTATAGTGTTAGTATGTCTCACGAAAGTTTAAATTTAAAAACATTGATGTCACCGCTAGGCTTTAAACTACATCCTTCCCATCATCATCTTTTTCCCCAAGGCCAGTGTTTCAACTAAATAGCATCCTACACCATTTCATACTAATAGCGCAGGTTCAGTTTTTTTTGAACGAAGTTCCTTATGGGACGGTTCGCGGATGGGGGCTAGGCGAAAAAAAGTCACGTGACCGTCACGAAAACGCGACACAAAGCTATACGATTGAGAAACGTGAAATAAAATAAAATAAAATAGAATAAATTGAAGTGAAGTGAAAAGTCACCAGTGAGACAAAGTGAAAATTGAAAAGTCAAAAACAGTCAAAAGTAAAAAAAAAAAACATTAAAAAACAAAAACTAAAAAATTACATAAATTACAAAAATGTCAAAAATTTAATGACATAACTTCGTTCCAAAAGAGTGTTTCACGACACTCACGTATTTTTTTTACCTGAGTACAGTTAATGCCGAGGCAGCTGAAATATTTAACACTTTCCGCACCAGGAGCCCCCTAGGCGGATCCCGGTACATAGTGGGATAACGCTGGAATCGGCTACGAGCGTAGCGAACTACGGTACGAAAAGTGTTAAGCGGTCGGGTTCTCATACTAAATTAGTACGAGAGTATAGTACGATTTTTTAAGATGTCGGAATTGTCGGTAGAACTCCTTAGTAAGATTCCGACATCTTAAAAAATTACAACTATATGATAGGTAGCCGAGAGCGCCAATCTTTGGTGACCGCGAGTTGTTTTAAGTATATGATTCATCTTGTAGGTAGTCGTGGTTCATCTTCCTCCTAGCGTTTGTCCCGACTTTTGCCACTGCTTAATTGAGTCCGCTTGGCAACCTAATCCCAACTGGCGTAGGCACTAGTTTTTAAGACAGCCACTTCCAACTCAGAGGGGAAACTAGTCCTTATTGGGATTAAGTCCGGTTTCGTCACGATGTTTTCCTTCACCGAAAAGTGACAAGTAAATATCAAATTATATATTAGCTCACCAAACGAAGACGCTTAACTGCCTGATAGGGGAAGTAATTCGTGTATAGCTGAATTTTGGTGTAGTTGTAGGCAAAGGTATCTTACACAACATACTAAAAGTACCGGTGGATTGGGGCGC
This sequence comes from Pammene aurita, assembly GCA_947086415.1. Lineage (NCBI taxonomy): Eukaryota > Metazoa > Arthropoda > Insecta > Lepidoptera > Tortricidae > Pammene > Pammene aurita. Next base: position 11,211,719 of record OX352293.1, on the reverse strand, counting down.
CGCTAGCGGGGTGGGGGGGAGTGTAAATGTCCCTTATTTTGGTTTTTCGTAAATAACTCGGTAACGGTGGCTCATACGAAAAAATGTTCTACTGCTTAATTTATCCACATCTAATTTTCTATAAAAAAGATTCTTTGCAATTTTTTGCTAGGATCAATGTTTAATGAGATATCGAGGAAATACGATTAACACTTTTTTAAACTTTTGGAGCTAATATTTACGAAAGTATTAGTTTTATCCAAAAATTGTTTCAGAATACCCTTATTGTTTTAAAAAGACCTATCCAACCAAAAGTGTTTATCGTATTTCCTCGATATCTCATTAAACATTGATCCCAGCAAAAAAGTGCAAAGAATCTTTGTTATAGAAAATTATATGTGAATGAATTAAGCCATAGAACATTTTTTCTTATGAGCCACCGTTACCGAGTTATTTACGAAAAACCAAAATTAGGGACCTTTACACCCCCCCTTCCCGCTAGCGGCACCCCCATCCACCGGTACTTTTAGTATGTTGTGTAAGATACCTTTGCCTACAACTACACCAAAATTTGGCTATACACGAATTATTTCCTCTAAGTTTTCCTTCATTGGGTGGGCTATATCGTACTACATAACTTCCGAAAAACTCAGTGGTACGCACGAACCGGGGTTTAAACACTTTGAACCCGCCGAGACCTCCGGATTGAAAGTCGGACGTCTTACCGCCAGGCTACCAGCACTTCATCTTGTACCTATAATCTTAGTTATCAGTGATATTATTTCACATACCAATATCGAAAGAAACAGATGTCATCAGAAAATGTGACCATGCGAGGGCATGCATGGTCACATTTTCTGATGACACCTGTTTCTAGTGCCGGGGTCGGATTCGAAAACCGGCGTCTTCAGCTTTCGCTGCTCCTAGTTCCATTTTTTTTTCTTTATTTTCACAAAAAGAGATACATTTAATCAATTTCACCTATCTGCCAAACTGCACAGCAGTTTGTTGGCATTAGGATGGACTGTCTATGTCCTAACTGCACGCAACCCCGTACCGTTCAATCCGCCAATAGCCTGCGTCTGTTATCGCACGCATTGTATTCAAATCACGTGTTGCATTGTATTGCGCGATCGCAAACAGAAACAATAACAACGTCCGATTTACGCGCCTGCGCACCGCCATGCTAATGCCGAGTTTACATGAGCTCAGTAGCATACTAAATAACCAAAAAGTAGAGGTTAATTATGAACTGTATAAAACGGCGTAAATTGGAATATCGAGACAAGATAAGCACGAAATTCTACCGTTGATAATACAGGTAAAGAAAATGGGATACCGACAAAAAGGTAAACGCAATAGATCTTGGTTTGAAATCCTTCGGGAGCGGAATGGGATGAGCAGTCGATCTCTGTATACAGCAGCTAGATAAAGTACCTACGCAATGTAATGATCGCTAACCTCTGGTAAGAGATGGCACAGCAAGAAGAAGTAGTGGCAAGTGCTTAAGCGTGGTCAAACTTGGTCTTTTTCACCAAGATTGCAACCTGAAGTAAATGGAAGTCGAGTCCGTTTATTATCCTAGACGAGGCCTTCTGCACGAAGGGGCAGTCCCCGACAGTGCAGGTCCTGGGTTCGAATCTAGGGAAGGGCGTGTATTTCAGCCTAAATATTCGTCCCTTAGAACAAAGCTTTGCTTAATTTGTGTAAGTTTGGCTCCAGAGTATTGATAATTTTTTTAGGTCCCGCGTTCTTAATAATAATGTCTCGTGTAAACCGAACCATACGTCAACAGACCATTCTTATCGGAACTGTTGAATATTAGGTTTAGTGACTACGTATAGTTCTTGCATAATAAGGACATGTTTCAAAAGAAATACTTTCCGCTTAATACTTTTAAGAGGGATGGGAAGTTTTCATTCAAGTTCTAATGCTAGCAATAAATATATAAAAGTAATAATGTGCTTTAACATTTATTGGTCGTAGCTTAATGAGAAAAGGGTAAATATTGAGATACTACCTCCTGAAGTTACAGTTGATTTTCATAGACCAATGCTTGTTGTCTTGGCTTTCTATATTTTTAATGAGCCGGAGTACAGCGATTGACCGAGTATTAGGAAATCCGGTGGGATTAGAGTCCTATGGACGACTTGCCACTACTACATTATAAACGTATTAACACTAAAATGATTTAGTATACGAATGATATAAAGAAATAAACAGCTGATTACTTTATAAATTGTACTAAAATAAAGTTTATACTGGCCTAATAATGATAACATTCCGGGAAGTCATTATTTGACATTAGTAAACTTATGTAGAGTGTTCGGTAAATCTATCTGTAGACTCGTATCAAATTATGGATCATACTCTATTTCCATCCGATATTTGTAAAAATATAAGACACTGAAGCAATATATTAAAATATAAGCGATCTCGGCTGGCCAGTAAGTTCCACCATTACTTACTCACTGCAGTAGCCAATATTGAGATTACTGAGCCCCTGTCAACCCTGGCTACCGACGCCGCATTCCAACTTTCAAATCTCAACTTGATTTAATATTGAATTGACATTAGGTACCTACCTGTAGTGCATCTTGCTCGACCAACACTTAAGCATCGGCGCGGCGACATAAACTGAGATTAACTAAATTAATTCACAGAGCGTTTGAATTTCAGCCCAAGCTGATTAAAGCATGTTCGTTTCAGCTTGGGCAAGGAAGCTTTTGTATGACCGGCTGTTCTCCTCTCTCGTCACATTGCTCAACAGATTCTCATGAAAGTTTGTAAACGAGTGCGATATTTTTTTTATTGGCTCGGCTTTTGGAAAATATCAAATGGCGGAAATATGCACAAAATTACCTACCTATGGCTTAGGGCCATTGTGAGTTAGTTGTCAAAATGAAAGGATTAACAAAATGGCGGAAGTATATGGGGTTCATAAGCATATAAAATTGACAAATTTTGAATTCGCTAGGTCTATCCAAATTGTTCTAGTAAATATATAATCAAGTTGAGATTATAATTCTAACGCAGCTCCTGGTCAGCGGGCGTGGGCGCCAGATTTGTTATTTAAATGCTTGCATAAATCCAGCCGTGGGAAACCCGTGATATACGAGACGCTGATAGGCCGATATTGGCAATGCGTGTGGCAATGTGTGGTTGAAAGCTGTGCCATGACAAATCGATAGACTAACTCGGAGGCCACGAATATTCTCCGAGCGAATTCGTTCGACAATGATTCTAGCACCGTCGCCATACATTTTTACGGTATTTAGCGCCATGGCAGTCGTTGCCAACTTTAGCGCAGAGCGAATTCACTTGGAGTTTCTCTTTCACGGCCGAGGCCTGAAATTTTTTACACGGACATGAGATACGTGTCCGCCTAACAATAAAAATAACATGAACGGGGATGATGTGACTTTCTTTGAGTAACTTTTAAAAAGTCCAGATGCCTATGTTATGCCAGAGACCCACTTACCTAATTAGTAGATAATAAACCCAAAAGACTCGGCGATTTGTCATCCATCCATATCCATACTAATATTATAAATGTTTGTTTGTTTGTTTGTCCGTCTTTCACGGCAAAACGGGGCGACGAATTGACGTGAATTTTTAAGTGGAGATAGTTGAAGAGATGAAGAGTGACATAGGCTACTTTTTGTCTCTTTCTAACCCCCCACTTCCCTAAAATGGGGGGTGGAAGTTTGTATGGAGAATTTAACGCGAGCGAAGCCGCGGGCAAATGCTAGTATATGTATATATCTATGAAACTCCTGTGAGATTCAAACATATCAAGCTACTCCAGAAGATCATCGTAAATTAATCGAAGCACGCCTAGAGAAGTCGGCCACAATTACTTAAATGTTATTTAATATCTCACTGGACCGCTGCACAATTACAAACATTTCTAGACCTCACTTTCATTTTAGCCTTATTAATATCAAGTTACACCCGATCTGCTTTCCTAGGCCCTACATCGTTCGATGACCCCTGCAGGCTTGATAACCCGAAGGGTTCAGTGGGGCATTGTCTTGTAAGGAAATTAGGGGCCAACAAGTCCGTACAAGGGCCAGGGAAAGTAATAGTGATTATTGTTTACGGGCAAGATGCAATTATCTCTGGGTTAAATGGAGCTTAAGGAGAATGGAAGGAAAGTGCTAAAGTGGCTGTATACATAAATATCAAAGGATAATCTTAAAAAACCGGCCAAGAGCGTGTCGGGCCACGCTCAGTGTAGGGTTCCGTAGTTTTCCGTCCGTCACAGTAAGTGTCCCCACTTAAGAGTTAAAATAACACCGCCATGTAGGATATGATATGAGCGTTCCACGTACAGCGACATCTATCGGCAAATTAAGTAAACTATTGCGCGCGAGCTTAAAGTATGGAAGATGATTTTTATGGGATAATTCTTTATTGCGTGAACCGATTTTCACCGTTTTTACTTTATTTGAAAGCACGCCATTTCATTGTGATTTTGTAGAAATTACAGGTACAATAAACACCTGATTATACGGTTAAATTACAAACTTAGTTCAGAAATTGTTTTGTAACTTTTTTTCAAAAACTATTCAACCTATCAAGTTCAAAATAATTTTCCTAGAAAGTTTTTATAAAGTTCCACTTTTGAGATTTTTTTAATATTTTTAAAACTTATGGTTCAAAAGTTAGGGGGGGGGGACACATTTTTTTTTACTTCTGGAGCGATTTTTTCCGAAAATATTTACATTATCAAAAAATGATTTTAGTAAACCCCTATTCATTTTTAAATACCTATCCAACAATATACCACACGTTAGGGTTGAAATGAAAAAAAAATCACTCCCCACTTTACGTATAGGGGAGGTACCCTAATAAAACATTTTCCACTTTTTATTTTACCCCTTTGTTGGCGTGATTGATATACATATTAGTACCAAATTTCAGCTTTCTATTGCTAAGGGTCACTGAGATTATCCGCGGACGGACAGACGGGCAGACATGGCGAAACTATAAGGGTTCCTAGGTGACTACGGAATGCTAAAAACGAGCTACGCCACGGTAAGCTGTATAAGGCTCATGTTATGAGTGTTAGAGTGCGATAAAGATTCATGTATCTATCGTTATCCTCATCATCGGCCGGTAACTTACTTACGGTAAGTTGATTTACAGTTTATGCTTAAAATATAAATCCAAAATTTATTGAAAATAAATACCTATTAGCATTGCTGGAAGAGAATCTTATTAAAATTCCAATTCCTGGAATAAACAGGGACAAAATACATGGACATTAAAAATAATTTCCCAACAATGTCATACCTAACTTAACTCGTGTCAAACATTTTTTTTTTTAAATCTATTCACGCAAATCGAATGTTGAAAGTTTAAATTATATTTTGTAATACAATATAAAACGTGAAACTCGAGTGCAGCACTGTACGAATATACGTTCGCCTATAAAGGAAACTAACGCATGTCAGGATTGAAATTGCTTTGCATTTGTTTTGGATTTATAGCCGCACTCACGGGTTCGGGCAACACGTCACGTCAGCCGGCCATAAACATGGTAAAGGTTGAACACACTGTTCTGACAACTTCTATTTCAATATATGTAAGGTTTTATAACTTTTTGAAATAATTTTAACATTAAAGTAGCTGTATTGACCATTCCGGTGGTGTCATGGCCGACGGCGGAAAAACGGTAGTGGGGGAACTTGGCGCCCAGTGGGATTCGCTGCCTGGCAATGCTACCGAACGGACGTACCTACCTAGTATCGTTTAAGAGAACCAAAGCCACCTGGTTATAGTATAATTTGGATTTGTAATTATTTAAATAAACGTGTTCAAACTACTCTTCGTGTTGGTTATTTCCGAGGTTGCTACAAATCAGCCAGTGGGATAACGAAATTCCGTAAGTACTCGCCCACATGGGTTTATCTCTGTCTATAATGTATGCTTATAACTAAGATAGTGACGGTTATATTACAAGATTTTAAAATAATAAAGCACCGATAAGGGTTAATTGGATGCGAGTTTTTATTTTATTTCGTGTGATTCTGATTATAAATATTATTAGATTAGAAACGAAATATGTTAAATTTAAATACCGGAAGTTACTACCTACATATCACAATAAAATAAAAAGGTAGATTATGACCACGCGCGTTTATGCTCATGCTCGTATGTTTCTGGTAAACGGTGTGAACCACGTGCTTCACGTGATCACCGCCTGCTTAACCTGATCACTACGTGTTTTGCACGACGGCATTTTGTTTTCAATTGAGCGCGCCATTTTGTCACGAGGGGAGCACCGTATTTCATAAGGGGTACTTGAAATTTTTGGAAAGTTAGGATTTTCAGGATTTTAAATTTCTCAATAATAGTGCCTAGGGACCTCTGGGGTATTAAAGGGGACCTAAATTTTAATTATTTTTGCGCTAGGAGGCCCCGTTTTCAAGATATTAAACATAACGTGTATGTGTTAGTCCTAAGCGTTCTATTTCTAATGCATTTTCCTGTGACGAGTCTTCAGATAATGAATAAAAACGGGAAACAGCGGAGCTCGCAGACTCCTGTAAGTGACCGCTCCCGATCAAAGCGCAGCAAGACGAAACCACGACATAGAAGTCGAAGCCGTAGTGACAGCCGCCGCTTGGAGGAGCGGGTTCGACAGAGGGAGGAGGACCTGCAGGAAGAACGAGACGCCGAGCGACACCTACGGAGGAACGTACGCGATTGCTCGTCGAGGTTGAGCCGCGAGCGCCGCGGTCGTAGCCGAGCGCCGAGAACCGGAACCAGCCACGTGCCTCGCAGCCGCAGCCGAGACCTGGGACCCAGGACAAGACGCTACAGGGCAGACACAGGCAGGGACTCCACGAGCATCGATCGATGTTATAAAAGGTCATGTACTTTTAGTCCTTCCTTCTCTTCTAATAACGTAATTAAAATAATTAAATTCATTAAAGATGTCTTACCGTCTCAGCCGACAACTCAAAGCCAAATTCTTAGTATTAGAAATCTTGACCATAAAAACATTATCCTTGAATGCAACCTATCTGGAAAAAATTAACGCATTGATGTGTGGCTAAAGAAAGTCAATGAGTGTGCGAAAGTTTACGGCTGGTACGAGAAGACGGTGATATATGTATTTTGCCATGCAGAAATTGACAGGGTTAGCAAAAACGTGGTTTGAGAGCCTTAATACTATTTTATGTTCATGGGACGAGTGGCAAACTAAATTAGTTAACGCCACATATTAGCAATACGCATGTGCGAGCGGTAGGACTAGATATGATTTTTGACCTAAGATGCTTGTATCACTCTTGCGCTTTGCGCCCGGTTAGCGCCAGTGTCAATTTGAGATTTACGGAGTTAACATTATCATAAAATGGGTTCGAAACACCATTTTGTGCCATAAATTCGTGCAATTATTAAAGAAAAATATAACAAATACGAGCGTATTATATTAAAAATAACTAACGATAATAATATTAAGAATTATTCGCAAATGCAGTACAAAAAGTACAAGAGTGATGTGACACATTGATTGACGGCATGTCGATATGAGATGTACGATTCAGAGGCGACGACTCTATAAAACTCGTATCATGTTTCTAGGTCCTATTTTTGGTTTAAGCAGAGGGTAGTCTATCAGTTTCTAAGTAACAGAATAATTTATATATAAATGGATGAAGTAGGTATGTCATGACAAAAGTTCAAAAAAAAAATACTCATTATTATATAAACCTTTGTTAAAGTTAGTTTCTGCGCAATATTACTGCTTATTGATTAAAATAATTATTCAGACTCTCTAATCAAAGTACCTATAAAAGTATCGACTTCACCCCAACGCTATTACCACAGATATCTGACAGCTAAGAAAATTATTTGTTTCTCAAATATACTGAAACTGCTGGCTAAATGACGTTTATTTTCAGTCTGTAAGAGCCAGAGACGAGCTAAAACCTTTTAGTCTTTGGTTATATTATTTCTATGGATATTCGAACATAAAAAAAAAAATTATGTTCTAAATACAAAATGGGCAGCATGCATCAAACCCACACAAGCGCTAACACACACATAGCTGATATTCATAAGCACTTTAAGCATTTTTAAAATATAAGAAGACCCTTTTGGCGGTTGTTTATTAAATATTTTTAACAATTTGAACGATTAAACACAGTAAAAGAGGTTACTGAGGCTAAAGTTTAACGCATATCAGGGTCTATAGTCTGGCCAGCCATCGAACGCAGTAGCAATGTAAAGCGAACAAAAGTATGACAACACTAAGAATCAGTGAAAAAAAGCAGCAATGATCATATTAAATTCTATGTTTTTAATTTTATTCCGTATGACCGCCCCTTTCATTAGGTGACATTTACGGTGTGTAAAAAGGAGACGGATATATTTTGTCTGATCTGTAATCAAATGCAACAGATAATCTGGTTGAGGCAATTGAGATATGCCTTAAAACGAATTTAAATTTAATTTAGAACGTTGCAGGAGTTCTATCTCACTCGCACTTAAGATGAGAGAGTGAAATGCACAAGAAACAAATTCAATGTGAATTTAAATGTTCGTCACAAATTACGGTGTCTCATCACAAAGGGTTGCCACATGTACGTATTATGAATTTGACGCGCTTTTCTACTGACAGAAATGGTTTGCCAGACTATAACTAACCTATCCGATAAGTTCAAAAGATTAGTGTCAGTTATTCTGCATACCGAAACAATGATAGGGTTCGAAGATAAACTAGTACAATCTCTAAATCGGTAGATTGACTATATTGATTGACGGCGTGTACGCCATTGTTGAGTAGGTAATTAACGACTGACTAACTGAATAACCAAAGCATATAGGTCAAGCTTACTCCGAGCAACCACATATTGCCGCCTAGGTATAAAGATGCAAATAAGTTGCCATTTTTACACATAGGCAGCGAGCTTCCTAACTTGCAAGGGCATGACTATGACATGTTATATAGCAATAATTGCAACGTATAACAAAATAGGTGGGGTAGCTAGTGTAAGAGCCATTACGGGGACAGTATTTGATAGCATCATAGTTATAAATACCAAAATAGTAGGAAGGTTTCAATATCAGTATGGAGGCGGGATTACCTATTTGTAATGATCAAGCCATGTATTGTACTGAGTCTTGTTACTTCCAAGAACTTTGTAATTTGCGCATATACAGACAATATATAGATGTAGTTATTACAGTAAACAGTAATGAAAATTGAATGAGTGTAGAAGAAACTCCGTTATGTCTGTTTGATGAGACTCAACTTCACTTGGGCGAAAACGTCAAAAGCAAGCTTTTTGATTTACTTAACCGATACGGAGACGGTCTGGTTTATGATTTAGCCAGCCTAGGTTGCACAGATAATTAAAATAGAATGTTGTGAGCGGTATATTCAGGATACGTGTATTATTATGCTAGTCCTATTATACACGTTCAGAAGATGTATGGTGGCGTCCGATTTTGCGTCAATTACAAATTAGTACGTTAATTAAAGGAAGTCCTCTGATTGCTAAAGAAAAGACAACCTTAAGCTCAACTTATCTGTAGCTTTCTACAAAACAAAATCAATTATTTGGGATCTAAGATAAGTTCGGCAGGCATGCGCCCGGGAAAAGCATAAAGTCAGTGTTGTCGATTTTACAAAACCAGAAAATGTACATGATGCTAGAAAATGTATTTTATTCGTGAGTTATTTTAGCAAATTTATGCAAGGTTTTACCCAGTTAGTTCAGCCAATGACAAAACTACATAAAAATGATAAGTGATAATTTCTGAGCCCCTTACATTCTTTACAAGAATGGAGATTTAATAAAATTTACCAAAAAAAAAATGTATTCCAAAATAATGGGAATAGTACTAAACTCATGCGAAGGCGTATGGAAGATACGAAGGCCATAAAATGGTATAGGTATTAGTAACGAAGTTAAAAGGTAGCTCTAATTTCTGCTTTCGAAGGGAAGCAGAATAAGCGTAAAGACTATAGTGGCCTCACAGATAATGCGCTTGTGGATACATATAGCTTCATTGAAAATAGATAATAAATGTTTAATGTAACAATGTTTCTTATGATAAAGATGAGATAGATGACTCTGAGAACTAGCTATCGCAAATGTATTTTCTTTGTCTCGTTTCAGGTCCAAGCGCTAGAAGTCGCGAAAGTAGTGGGCGTGCTTAGTTTGGCCTGGAACGAGAAAGAAGGCTAATTGGTTACTGGATAAATGGTTATGTGGTTACTGGATAAATGGTTACTTGGTTACTGGATAATTGGCTAATTGGTTACTGGATAAATGGTTATGTGGTTACTGGATAAATGGTTAATTGGTTTCTTGGTTACTGGATAAATGGTTAATTGGTTTCTTGGTTACAAGGATATTTGGTTACAAGGTTACAAGGATATTTGGTTACAAGGTTACAAGGATATAAGGTTACAAGGATATTTGGTTACATGGTTACAAGGATATTTGGTTACAAGGTTACAAGGATATTTGGCTACAAGGTTACAAGGATATTTGGTTACAAGGATATTTGGCTACAAGGTTACAAGGATATTTGGCTACAAGGTTACAAGGATGTTTGGCTACAAGGTTACAAGGATATTTGGCAACAAGGTTACATGGTTATTTGCTTACAAGGTTTTAGTTTATATAGCTACTTTGATACAGGGATACTTTTGTAAAAAGAGTTAATTAGATTAATCATTACTTGGATACATTGTTAGTCAAATAATGTTTACAGAAATACATGTTTATATAAATATGTAGTTATTTACAGGCAATTTTGATTGCATAAAAGTACATATAGTACAAAATTGATAATATAATAATGCATAAACTATAAAGATAATTGGATATAAGACAATTTGGATCATACATTTGAATAGAAAATAGTTCCATGTTAATTAGTAATTTGTTAAGTGGGCCATTCTACTTTTCGTTGTACACAAGTTTTTGACACTTTTTCGTAAATGCATATTTTAGAATACTTGGTCATTACTTTCATATGCTGATTTGTGACGGAGAAAGAGGCTTAATAAGGTTATCAATCCCGATAGCTTAGTTTAATAATAACAACTGCATATATCCTTAATCACAGTAACTCAGTGGTCCTTGATTGTCTCCCTATTTATATGAAAATAAGACATTTACCGCTGCGTTACCATATTTTTTTTACATTAATCAATATTAATATATAAATTTTGGTTAACAAATCCCATTATTTGGTGCAGCTACAAATTGAAAATTCAATTTTATACACGAAATTCAATGTCTATCATACTTTTTTTTTCTGGCAATAGATTAATGGTCACGAAAATAGAATGAGAGGTTAAAGTAATATAAAGTGTGTTCTAATGATAGTTTGCAGAACATTATATTGTGAATAAAACTGTTTTTGCGCTGAGAGTGTTACTGGTCGCCGAGTGTAAGGTTTTGGTTTCACCCGATTCGTGCCTGGGGACATGCACGTCATCAGGATGGTCGAGTGTAAGGTTTTATAACTTTTTGAAATAATTTTAACATTAAAGTAGCTGTATTGACCATTCCGGTGGTGTCATGGCCGACGGCGGAAAAACGGTAGTGGGGGAACTTGGCGCCCAGTGGGATTCGCTGCCTGGCAATGCTACCGAACGGACGTACCTACCTAGTATCGTTTAAGAGAACCAAAGCCACCTGGTTATAGTATAATTTGGATTTGTAATTATTTAAATAAACGTGTTCAAACTACTCTTCGTGTTGGTTATTTCCGAGGTTGCTACATATATAATAATATTATACTTCTTAGCCGTATTTGGAGCATACGCAATATGCGTAATAAACCTAAAATATTTTCCTTTTGTAACTGAAAATTAAGGGCATCATCAACATCATCATATATTTAAGAGCTGGGCTCTTTCTTGTCGGTCGAGCAATTTCCATGCCTGTCTGCCCTTTGCCTTCTCTTTTTATAGTCTGGGACAAGGCGTGTATTTTTTCCTTTACTTAATTTACTTGACTAGCTATGTATGCTTTCCTAGGCTTCCCTGACTTTCTTTTTGTTTCAACCCTTCATTCTTCTATTTAAATTACTCGTGGCGTAGCAGGTGTCCAAGCATTTTCCCTCTCCTATATTATAAGGATTTCATTTTCAACTATCTTCTTTTCTTTTACTACACTTAAATCTTGGTCATCTTATTTTCAAAAAGCCTCCATCCTATCGTTGTCTCGTGGTCCATGTATAGCTTCCGTATCGTGCTATGGTCCGTATGTACACTTTTATGATCCTTTTACGAAAGCAATTAATAGTTACAAGGTAGCTTCAATTACCAGTATTAAAGGTTTTATTTGGTTTTCGAATTTTGAGAAATTAGATGCGTACATATACACGCTTATACACGCTTCCCAGCGTGGAACTCATATTATATTCGCGACACAATACTTGTATAGTGAACATACTTGTATGTTTCTACTTAACTTGAAGTACCGTTCGTGGTTCGTACGCACAGGAAACCGAAGCGAAATCCAGCGACAAACGCACGGGCGGAGCGAGCGATAAATTTCTCGAGACTTGAGCGTGCGGAAGGAAGCCGTCGAGGCGAGATAAGGAAGGCAATGTCAATGCTTATTGATTTGTACTGCCTGCGGTATTGAGTGAGAACTGTTAGGAGTGGTTGCACTTGTGAAAACATGTGGTTGTACAGTTTGTGCGGAAAGAGTGTCGTAATTTATATGAAACTAACTAATGAATACACTTCTCTTTCCGTACGGACTATCAGTTATGTAATTTTATCTGTGCTAGTCTTAATTTACAAAAAAATAAGGAACAATGTTTTTATAATCAACTGCGTTATTCTCTTCTTGCCTATAACTATTCGAATATGAATTTCTAGCCTCAATCGTTTGCAATGTAACTTACTCAACTCATACGAAAGATTATTTGCTGCTACCTAACTTTTGTAAACTTACTTACGCAGAGACTCTTCCCAGTAATAGGTACTAAGGGGATTTGCGGCTTCCATATTGGATCTTCTCAGCCGACAGAAATCTACTACTGGACAACACCCATTACCCCAAAGATGGGTGCTGTTATCCATCGGATTGCATTAGAAGTAGTAATTAATTACCCAGTGTTCCAGCATGAAATCTCTCAAGAACTTTGAAAACACACACCTATCAATAGAACTAGCGCGTCAAATCTTTATAATGCTCTTCATCTAAAAACTCATCAAAACGGGGAAATGTTACTCTGCATCCGCAGGAAACACCTTAGACAACCCTACCCGTGATCCCTGGGTGGTGCTGAAAGAGTAACAAACTTTGCAGCTGCACTGTCCCATCTGTACCTTGCAGCGCTCACTGGATTTTCTTTATCATCTGCTTTCCCACTACTACTACCCCAGGGAAGAAATGCCTATGTATATCCAGTGACATGTAGCCATACGATAAATAACTAAATAAAATCTAAACACTATTGACATCAAATTGGAAAATCTACAAATCAATATACAGCCTGGAAGTCCACGATGGACCTTTGCGAAAACGGAAGGTAGTTTAGCCTTAGCACTATATTTCTCCCGTAGAAACTATGTAAATATGTGTAACCGTGTCCAACTTATAGCCTTTTAAACATTCACGCAAAAAACTACTTTGTGCTAACCCTTAAACAGGTGACTGGGTCAATGACCTTGTAAACAATATTTAGATGACAGGATATTATGTTGTCATACATCAATTCTTAGATCCGCTTGCAATGCTGAAAAATAATTGCAGAATTTTCGGACGCGATTCTCTATGTGGCTACACTTGTTCAATTTCGGGTTAAGTGAAGTTTTTATGTTAATTCTTATTAAATGAATATTATTTCTAACCACAAAAAAAATTTAGTTCAAATGGTAACATTGACAACCTCTCAAAAGTAATCAGTCGTCAAGTCATCATAAACAATTAAAGATGATATCCTTAACTCATCATAAATATATCTGACTGATAAAAAGGTTTTAGCTCGTTAACACGTTTCACAAAATCTTTTTAGAATAAATTGAAGTTTTATCCTACTTGAGCAGGTATATTTTTGATGCAATATGTTTTACCTGCAATTTTTTTGGTTTAAAACGTGCAATATGTGCATGCGTTACTTCAAATACTTAGAAACTTAGAGAAATCAACCAACCGGAGTCGCCATTGACAGGCGTTCCCCACTGCCGAAAACATATGACCAGTGGTAATATACATGTATGGACTGACGTTTGTCTGACGTAGCTATTTGTACGTTACGTACGTGTAGCCATTCATTTGACGTTCCCCTCCCCCGCAAAAATCGGCAGACTTTTTTGGTATAGAAAATGACAGACATGACTACACCATCCGGATTGAATTCTCTAAGCTTAGAACCGAAACATTTTTAAATAGCGAACCTCTTTGCGTAGTTGGAAATCAACAAGAAGTCTGATGTTTGAAATGAAATTGTAGCCTGTCCAATTAAACGAAAAGAAATGAAATTGTCATTAAACTTACTTAATGTCATATGTCATATTCTTCAAATAAAAATGCTTTTGCTAGAAGCTCGTAATTATTTTAATTTGCTCTTTTTTTTAATGAGATGCAACTACATTGCGGCTATAAGTTTACGACGACAAAGATAAACATATCCACCACCGCATCCAACTGGGCATAGGAGAATTATATGTGCTTTTTATCGTGTCACCAAAAATCAGCCCATTGTACATCTAACAGCTCAAAATGACCAACGTGGAGGATCCGTTGTTCAACTTGCGGTTAGACTAGAGAAAGAGTCCTGCAAGTCCTGAAATCAGAGCGTCGATATTTCGGAATGAGTCACCACAGTACCTACTAAAAGTTCTTAAGCATGCGCCTTCACCCTTACAAAATACCTACAGAGGTTTAAAGTTTTACTGGCTCGAGATCGTCCTATCTGCGAAGCTATACTGCTAATGATTGTTATAAAAGATGTTATGTTATTGTTTAAATGCGTTGCAAAAATGTTGAAGAGCAGACACTATCTCATGTGCATCGACATCGTGTATCGTGCATGGGCTGCAGCAGCGTGCATTGTAAGACGCGGAAGAACATTAGAATGCCGTATGTGAAGATAGTGTAAGTTATGGCGATTAATAATAAAGTAATTGATTAATATTTTCGCATTTGATTTAATTGACATTTACGCGTCAATCATACATCAGTGCGATTACCCCAACGCTCGGTAATAAGCTTAAAGTCCGAGTTTTCCCGATGGCGATGACGTAATCTAGCCGTGAAATGCAGATGCAATAGGGTCATCACCATAGTGAAAAAGCATTGAATTTGAATTTATATTTTTTTACTTAATTAATGATTCTAACCATTACAAATCTACTGTATATCACTCAAACGATGCTATATTTCCGGGAAGGTCCAGCGTAGCAAACCACACTGTATACATATTTAGGTCAATTCAGTTACAAATGGCTCGACTCTGAAGTGCGAACTAAAAATAAGTTGTTCTATCGATTCGAACAAGTAGGCCGCGGGACCAATTGTGGTAACGCAATAATGATGGAGCCGCGAGTGTTAATTAATTTGATTTGTCGTCTGTCCGTTTCACGTACACAACAATTTGTACAGGGCGGATAAAAACCCAGATATGTGATAAAAATATATTCGCTTAGAAAAATATGTCGATTTGAAGAGATTCTTCTAAAAATCCTTAAGAACTTTTGGCTCAGAAAGAAATATTTTTGTGAAATGTGCTCCATGTATGATTTGCTTCTTTGGGTATTATTCGAATAAAAGCTTCTCTGAATTAAACCTGCAAAACTATTTAAGAAAATACATAATAGTTATATATTATACAAGGGGCAAAGTTGATGTTTAACGTATCGTGCTTTAGGTATAATTGAAAGATAGAGCTTCGCTTGGCGCATTATGTTCATATTGCCATTGCCAATAAGAAGACAACAAAAAACTTTAACAAGTAAAAAATCTATTTAGGTAGAATATTCGGATTCAACTTATATTTTTTTGTGCTATTGTATAGTATCAAGTTATTTTCTTGTTAATCATATACGTGTAACTCATAGGCATTAAAACATCCTGTAGGCGGGGTGAATACAGCGTGAATCAATTTAATTCATTTGACCTGAACACGTATTGTGTGTTGCTAATAAGGGCCTCGGGAATGAGATGAAAACCAAATTATTAGACAACTGAAGGACACAAAAAATTAAGCAATGATAATTATTATATAATAATTTTAAACAAAAAAGAACCGACTTCACTTAGCATCCACCTTTCCAAAAGCAAATGCTCGAGATGCTGTAAAAAAAATACTCAAATCACTATAGGTGTGCCTATAATAGTTGAAGAGTTCCCTCGATTTCTCCAGGATCCCATCATCAGATCCTGACCTGGTTACAATGGGACCAACTGTGAAGTATACTCTTTCAAACAAAAAAAGAATTTTCCAAATCGGTCCAGCCGTCTTCGAATAATCGGTGAACATACATAAAAAAAAATAGCAAAAACAAAGATCCCGACGAATTGATAACCTCCTCCTTCGAAATCTTGAAGTCGGTTGAAAACTGTAAAAGACGAACATTATTTTTAACAACAAGTAGGTATAATTTATTAACAATATCTACTCGGCTACCCTTCATCGTTATAACTACCTATACTTACCCCTTTATTCATAAACGTCTTACAAGCCTCAATTAATTATTTAATCGATTGTCCTTATCTGTCACTTTGACAGTCGTGTATGTTAGAAACAGACAAAACATTATTTAATTTAACTAAATGAAGCTTGTAAGACGTTATGAATTATGCTATGTTCCTTGGGGTTATTGTTTTTCAGACGTGACATTTATCAGCTTTTACTTCTTTTTGAAACTCTTCACTTTTAAAGCTTTTTTTTGAAACCGTTACTGTTCAGCATTGACTTCAAACTCATATTAACATTGCAGTCAAACATAAGTTTACTCGCATCTTATGACTGACAACCTCTTCAAACACATACACATACATTATTTACAAGGTGATGACAGCATAAGGCAATATTTCTTTTAAAGGACATCCGAACGTTACCCGTAGCAACGATGTAGAACCTTTTCACTGCCATCTTGTGCTCGCTTTCAGACAAAATTTACATACAGATTTAAAGCGACAAAGTAGTAGTATCCTGAGTGATTTTGTAATGTTAATGTTAGTATTAGCATAATTTGCAAGTCCGACAGAACGGAAGCCATCTCTCTTAGTTGTCTGCATTGAAGACGGTTTCGTAATGCGATGTCATACGATATTTGCGACGCGTTTGTTAACAGACTCCGTAATCAGGTTGGAATGCATTTCCTATGGACATTACGAATGCGAAATGTACTTGACATGTTTCGCGTTTTACGTTAACAGGGTCCCTAACACAATAAACTGACAAAGTAGTGAGGATCGCATTTGCCAGAAACGACTACCCAAGACAGAACAGCTTGGCGCAGATATGAAGAGAGAAGGTCTGACCCCAAATAATGGGAGTAGGAATGGAAGAAGAAAGATGTCACAGGTTATACTATAATCTACCTTGTTCGACATCCAAATCTATTAACCCATTTTTGCGTAAGTAACAAACATTTAGACATACAAACTTTCATCATAGTGCTCCTAGGGTCCACCGGCGTTTTGCCACAGATCAATGGAGCCTTGGTGTCCGCTTGGCAACCTAATACCAAATATTATAGCCTAGACACTAGTTTTTACGAAAGCTATCTAAGTTCAATTTATTACCTAGTTTACGTACCTAACCTCCTCAGGTGACGTTGGCCCTACCTTACCAAACACCTTGACGATTAATTGCCGACATTATCATAAAGAAAATATTTGCTCCGACTTATCTGTTCCATGGCTACTATTGACGTAGCTAAGAAAGAAAAACATCCTCATAAAACAGGGAGTGTTCCTAAATGAAATCAATATTTCTTGCCGAGGGATGACATGTCTTTTTAGTGGTCATAACTAGTTGGTATTATTTAATCAAAATAATGCTATTTCTGTCTTCCTCTTAGGCATATCTTCTCATGTATCAATTTCCACAGTATTTTAACAACTATAATTTATTAGAGATTTATTGAGTAGAATAGCAAAGTAAGATGTTTCTAGTAATAACTCAACGAATAGATGCTTCACCAACTTCCCTATACCCAGCAGCTTACATAAATAAATAGACTCGGCACATTGTGCGTAAATATTCAACAGACTATAGATCAGTCTGTCAGCCCCCGTAAAAGGACCGCCGGAGGACAAGGCCACTGGAGGCAAGTAGCTCAATAGCTCACGTGTGCTATTTAAAACAGTACGATTTCAAGTTTGAAACGAAAGCATTACGGCACTTTTTAAATGAAAATATGTTTGGGTTTGTCTTAAGAACTCAGACATATTCTGAAGGAAGAAGGACGATTAAAACGTTGTTCGATGGCTGTCTTACACTGAGACGCGAGTCCTAATTTTTTATAGAGGTCTGTTCTCTCAAACGCGTTTGCGTTTCGACGAAATGTCACTTACATACTTTTATTGTCACGTCTGGAAATAGCTAAAATTACCTTCAAGGCATTTCTTCCGTACATCCACGACATACGAATGGGTTGGATTGATATGATTTTTTAACTTCAAACGATTTAGACAATGTTAATACGTCGTTAGTGAAAGCACGCAAACAAAACCGCGGGTAAAAGCGAGAACCCTAACGTTCCACCTACCTGTTCAGCTAAACGTATCCACAATTGTACAGCTTCCTACACGCCACACATCCTCACTCACCTGTCTTAATATCTTTGTTCGCCACACAATAAAGAGCCTAACAAGCCATGGCGTTACGCAATATGGGATCGCATCCAAAGCAGCGTAACTTCATACAACTTCCATTGAACAGCGCCACCTATTGGGAGTAGAAAGCTATGCAAATGTTGCCCGACGCTTCCTGATGCAAATAATGGGAAACTTCTGATCGGCTCGTTGTTCTCAAGTTGTTCTGCTGTAAACGAAGACTGTTGGTCAATTGTTGAGACCAATCCTGTTAATGTGGTAACAATGGTCAAGCTAGAAGCGATTTCTGGCAACTTCGTTATAACGTACGAACGAGTATAATAAGGATAACGGCTTATTTTTAGGGTTCCGTATCAAAAAGGGAACCCTTATTTTTTATGAGTGAATGAACGACATAAGTTAGCACCCAAAGAGCCATTCGTTACGTTATTTCTCATAATGTTTATAACTTAAGTACACAAAACCTTGTTATACTACCACGTAGATCTTCTACTTACTTAAAATAACTTTTTAATATATTTGTCTAACTTTTATTGTGTTTTCATGTTAATAAATTACTTCATCCTACGAAAAGCCGTAGGCGTAAACTTATCTTGAATCATAAATAAATAAATTAACCTTATACACTGTAATAGCAAGGGGTTTCATTTTATGAATAGCAAAGGGTTTCAAAATGTTGATTAAATATTACAAAAACAATAAAACAAATCGCCATAAATTATCCCTTCGGCCTCACCCGTAGCCATTGATCAAGTTTACGATCCTGCCCGACACAAGTACCTATACACAATATGTTGTTTAGGCAGATACTGCCTGTCGTGTATCAAACCAAAACTATTATTCGGGTACCTGGTACTTATTGTATAAGGCTTTTGCCATTTGGGTATTTTTCTATAAGTTTTTCAACGTCGAAAGCCTGACTCTATCACGTTTTATAGCTTAGCTTAGCGGTATCAATGATTGCATTTTGCCAAACATTGAAAGTTGTTATTTTTGTAACCGGCAATAACCACTACATACCCACACATACTCGTATAAATATACAAACATTTCATGGTTATTGTAACTATGAAAATATGCACAATATTATTTGTTATTATACAAATAGAATGGAAATGTGCAAATATCCATCCATACATATAATAAAGCTGAAGAGGGTCGAAAGTCTGTACATGGAAGATAATCGAAAAAAAGTTGGCTGGGGATACTTAGAATCGATAACAGAACACGTTCCAACAATTTTTAGAATTTTTGTCTGTTTATCTGTTTGTCTGTTTATCTGTTTGTCTGTTTATCTGTTTGTCTGTTTATTTGACCGCGCATCACGTGAAAACGGCTGAACGGATTTCGATGAAATTTTGTATAGAGATAGTTTGAGTCCCGGGAAAGGATAATATATAGTTTTAATCCCGAAAATCAACCCTGGTGGGGGTGAAAATGGGGTTAAAAGTTTGTATGGAAAATTTTTAACCGCTGAAACGATTTAGATAGAAACGAGTATGGAGATAATTTGAGTCTCGAGACATGTCATAGGATAGTTTTCAAACCCTTGTGGGGGTGAAAAGGGGGTTGGAAGTTGGTATGAGGATTTTTTACCGCTGAACAGATTTAGATGAAAATTGGTATAGAGATAGTATAGGTCTCGAGAAAGGACAAAGGATAGTTAGCCTGAAAGGTACTTTCAATAAAAACTATCTATCTATACATCTATCACGTGAAAACGGCTGAACGGATTTTGATGAAATTTTGTGTAGAGATAGTTTGAGTCCCGGGAAAGGACAAAGAATAGTTTTCATCCCGAAAATCAACCCTGGAAGGAGTGAAAAGGGGGTTGAAAGTTTGTATGGAGATTTTTTAATAGAAATTATTATGCAGATAATTTGAGTCCCGAGAAACGACAGAATAGTTTTCATCCCGAAAATAAACCCTTTCACCCCGAAAAGGGGGTTGGAAGTTGGTATGACGATTTTTTAACCGCTGAACTGATAAAGATGAAATTTGGTATACTATGGGTCTCAAGAAAGGACAAATGATAGTTTTCACTCCGAAAATCAACCCTAAAGGGGTGAAAAGATAGTTGGGAATTTGTATAGGGAATTATTAATCGCAGAATCGATTTAGATAAAATTTGGTATGGAGATAATTAATTAAAAACCGGCCAAGAGCGTGTCGGGCCACGCTCACTGTAGGGTTCCGTAGTTTTCCGTCCGTCACAGTAAGTGTCCCCACTTAAGAGTTAAAATAACACCGCCATGTAGGATATGATATGAGCGTTCCACGTACAGCGACATCTATCGGCAAATTAAGTAAACTAGCGCGCGAGCATAAAGTATGGAAGATGATTTTTATGGGATAATTCTTTATTGCGTGAACCGATTTTCACCGTTTTTACTTTATTTGAAAGCACGTCATTTCATTGTAATTTTGTAGAAATTACAGGTACAATAAACACCTGCTTATACGGTTAAATTACAAACTTAGTTCAGAAATTATTTTGTATTTTTTTTTCAAAAACTATTCATCCTATCAAGTTCAAAATAATTTTCCTAGAAAGTTTTTATAAAGTTCTACTTTTGAGATTTTTTTCATATTTTTAAAACTTATGGTTCAAAAGTTAGAGGGGGGGGGACGCATATTTTTTTACTTCTGGAGCGATTATTTCCGAAAATATTTACATTATCGAAAAATGATTTTAGGAAACCCCTATTCATTTTTAAATACCTATCCAATAATATATCACACGTTAGGGTTGAAATGAAAAAAAAAATCACTCCCCACTTTACGTATAGGGGAGGTACCCTAATAAAAAAATAATTTCCACTTTTTATTTTACCACTTTGTCGGCGTGATTGATATACATATTAGTACCAAATTTCAGCTTTCTAGTGCTAACGGTCACTGAGATTATCCGCGGACGGACGGACGGACGGACGGGCAGACATGGCGAAACTATAAGGGTTCCTAGTTGACTACGGAACCCTAAAAACTAAATAAAATAGTTTTATCTCGGAAATTATCCTTTAAACGGATACAAAAGGGGTGAAAGTTTACATGGGGAAGAAACAACCAATAACCGCTGTCCGTATTTAGATGAAATTTGGTATTTAAATAATTTGTAATTTTTTGGTGAAGGTGTTCATATTTATAACATGTTACCCGTCGATGCTTTAAATTTACATTTACCCGCTCTTAAGAAATATTTGAAAATGTCATGAATGTCAAAGGGTTATTGCAGGTTCGAGTATTATATATGACGGACAAAGATGCATGGCCCAAACCAAAAAACTACTACAACATTTATAGGACATCGTTTAGGTAGGAAAACATATCAAACGTTTTGTGAAGCAGTCAGATTAGGATTTATTTTTCTTTATAATGAAACAATTGGTACATTATCTGTCTCTCAAGCTGTTTTGATATGTCTTCTTGAAGAACTACGCATTATTTTGTATCTTTAAGATCTAATAATGTATTACTGTTTTGAAAAAAATAAGTCCCGTCGAGTATCTTTTCGGTCATAATACTTCTTGGGCCAGAGGTGTAGAGTTAGAACCGGTGGTAGTTTTGGAACGAAGTTCCTTATTGGACGGTTCGCGGATGGGGGGCTAGGTGAAAAAAAGTCACGTGACCGTCACGAAAAAGCGTCACGTCACGAAAACGCGACACCCATACGATTGAGAAACATGTAAAATGGAATGAAATAAAAAATATATAAAATAGAATAAAGTGAAGTGAAGTGTAGTGAAAGTGAGAAGTGACAAAGTGATAAAAGTGAAAAAAGTCGAGAACCTAAAAGTAAAGCAGTTACATAAACTACTATTTATCTCTTTTTAGGGTTCCGTAGTCAACTAGGAACCCTTATAGTTTCGCCATGTCCGTCCGTCTGTCCACGGTCTAGCTCAGTTACTGTTCGCACTAGAAAGCTGAAATTTGGTGAGGCCTGATAAGAACTTTCAATAAAAACTATATTGACTAAAATCGGTTCTGCCGTTTTTGAATTATCAGTCAAAATCGCATAGTGAAAGGATGTGCCGGATAGTAAACTGACGTAAGCGCCGCCAAATATCCCTTAATAAACGACCGTTTGAACGGATGTTTCGTAACAGGGCGGCATTTACGAAACTACACTGAGCATCGCCCGACATGCTCTTGGGCGGTTTTTTTTGCATCGTTATCCTGGAAATCACCCCGTAAGGATTACTAATTCCTCAAATAGAAAAAAAAACATTTCTGCATTTGTGACACCCCCCTCCCCCCCCCCCCCATTTCAACCGCGCCTGTTCTTACCTTTTATAAGCTTGATTTAACGGGAGGATCGATTTGGATGATATTTGCCGTGGACATGAACGTATAAATACAAAAGTGGTCCTGTATCGTCCGATATACACCTACTATTGTATGTCGTTTAAATCATGCCAATAAAAATTAATAGGATAAATCCATCTGTCAACTTTACTTCAAGTTCCGCCTCCAGAGTAGCGGGAGATAAATTAGGGGTGAATTAGCCGCTTACTGACAGAGACCGAATTCCACGCGGGCGGAGCCGCGGGCACAGCTAGTACACAATATTATTAAATAAAATAAACAAATGGGATCGTTTTTATAGCGACGACTATAAATTTTTTTAAACTCTTAAGTATTTGAAATGAATGCCCGTCGATTTGAAATCCTTTTTTTCCTATTAAATCCTAGAGATCCAATTAGGTGGTGAGACTTCAATTAAAGTTCTATTTAAAGTGCAACCTCGTCCAATATTCCCTGTAGACACGTGGCTCGGACACGTTTTTGTAAAACCTAGATTTTTAATTAAAAGATACGGGTCGGGTAACATCAACATTTCATGTAACGTAAAAGCTGCATTTTTTAAAGAATCTTTATTTTAAGGAATGACATAGCGCTTCGCGCGTAGCATTGCAGTGAATGAGTTACTCCTGCTTTAATAAATTCTAGTCATTTGTTCGTGTCATTAAAGGGCAAACACTCAGCACTTATCATTTTTTGTAGTTATTAATTTATATTTTAACTATCTTTCACAGATTTCTTTTAACACTTTTTGAAAGTCTGTACTTAAAAATGAAAGTAGGTACAGTAAAAAAAATATAACAGCATGCATCTAAACTAAAGTTTTATCAACTTGCATCAAGGCGACGGTGACGCCTATAATGAGTGTGTGAGCGCGCCGCGTCGCGATTGAAGAAATTGGCGGTCGGCGGCGCCGGCGCACCGATTTAGTCTTACTTCGGCTAGGGGTTCCACCATACTCTTAAATAACAATATAGTTTATAGTTTTTGACTATAACTGTTAATTCCAAGTACAGTGAGCAGTAGAAGTGGCGTAACCATAGATTTGTTTCAAGCTCATATTTAACACCTTGCTTGAAAGGAACAGAAGATGTAGTCACTTCTGCTGATGACTGTACAAGACAAACTCGCAAATTTGAATGCACAGGATTCGTAGTCTCTCTAATTATCTAAATGCTAGTAAGGTCATCATCATCATTAGTCGTTTCCTCAAAGCTGAGGATCGTTACATTATGTCCTTCTGTTGAAGACCAGGTAAGTAAGGTAAATGCATGAAAATAATTATAACTTAATAAATGATTCAATTATACACGATCTTTTGTTACCTAATTTACCTATGAATTGTCAACTGTGATTATCTTTTGCTGCTAAGTAGATTTACTCAGTTCAGACGATGATTATAAAAAACACCATTACGTTTGGGGACGAAAGCGTTTAATGCATGGTAAGTGTAAATATAAGTATTTAAGTAACCCTGTCTCCGGCGCAATCCAGTCTAGCAGCTGGCTTCATACTCACAGTTATCAATGATTGCGTTTTGCTCGGAGATAGTAAGCTTACTAATCAGTGTTAACTGATGCCAACGATGCCGTGTCCTTTACTAGCAGTTTGCAGTTAGCTAGCAACAAATGTATAGTTATTTGCCCATACTTTAAAAGTTTAGGATTTAACTCAAGAGTATTTCATTACTTTGCGCGACATTTTTCGGAGAGCCTAGGTCTCCATCTTCAAGGACTGGGGACGGGCGTGTCTGGGTTTTACATCAAGTATTCTAGTTTAGTGCTTGGTACCTTTTGTTGCTACAAATATGTTGAAAAGAACCCCATTACGTTACCGGACGAGAGCGTTTTATGCGTGGTAAATAATTGTAAGTATCAACCCTATCTCCGACGCAATCCGGTGTAGCAGCTGTCTTCACAGTTATCAATGATTGCGTTTTGCTCGGCGCTAAGTAAGCTTACTAATCAGTGTTAACTGATGTCAACGATGCCGTGCTGTTTACTTGCGGTTTGCAGTTAACCAACAAATTCAATTTTACGTGATCAAGTTGGAATAGTTTTAATTCGAATTTGGAATATACTAAAGGTGAAGGGCATCTTATGTACCAAACGGATATACTTACATTTTATATGCATTTTAGAGAATCTAAAATGCGCGTGAAACGTAAACAAAAACACGTGATTTGGTCATTCACCTAATAAAGAAGATCAATAGAATTCTGTTTTGTGATTTAACGAACGACTGTCACGTAATTTTTAATTACATCCTTTAGAAAATAAATGAAAGAAATAACTTGTTATTCCATGCTTTCAAATGATTTTTTCATTCTTCAATGCGTTTTTATATGCCATACTTACTTACCACACACACACACACATTACACATGTTTGAAATACGTACTATCAACCCCAAACTGCCGACCATTTCCACTAATTATTGATTGGTTCCAATAAAAGGCATCTTTATAAATGTGTATTACTCGTACCTGGAACAAAACAAAAACGAGTTTTATCAAAACTGTTATTTAGTAATCATCACAAATTCTCTTATCTTAAAATTTGCAGTAGCGGGTACTACTGTTAATTCTAGGATAAATAAACCTACGTTCGAAATGAAGCAACTATCACTTTCAGATCAAATGATGTAAAGTAAGTAGATAGTTGTGGCTGACCTGACCTACGAGCCCGAGGCGACGTCAGAGTTAGGACGGCGTCGGGTCGGACCGACAGCTCAGTAATTGAAACTAAAGATGACGACCAAGTTGGCAAGAAACCTTAAAATGGAAATTCTTGTCTCCACTCCATTCAGCATTTGCAACATAGTTAAAAGTGACTAAATTTTAAATCACTATTAATATAATTATTTATTTTATTAATTACCTTTAGCTATTATGTTATAAGCTATACTTTTAGTAGGTACACAACACGTATCGATCGGAACATTCAACTTAAACCGTACCGTAACCGTTGCTGTATTTGCTCGTGATTAGCGGGCAATGTGATATTTGCTACATTTTGTAGTGTTAATATTTGAAAAGCGTCAAGTTATCCCTTTGAATAATATTTGATACATTGAATTGAAATTCAATTCTGAATCGAAATGAATTGAATTGCAATTATTTAAAGACAAGCTTTTACAAACGGTCTTGTCCAAAACTACAAATTACTTCGAAGAATTAAGAGAGCAAAATTTCTCATAAGTCCTCATTAGAAAACAGAAAACAAGCAGTAATTACCGGTAATAAAATAATTTCATAGTCGCGGTTCCATGTACACTTCTACATTCAATGAGCACGTAAAATGTAAACACAAGCTTACGACACAGTCAATATATTTTTACAGTATTTTAACTCGTCTTTTACCGATTTAAACTTTGTAGCACAGCACTGTAACAGCGTTAGACGGAGAGCTAGCCCCATCAGATATGACACAATAATGAGAGCGACGAAACCCCTCTCTATTAAGAGGGAATGTAAACAACTGCTATCTGTTAGAGCAAATGTCTCTAAATGTCCCACCTGTTTTAAGATACAACTTACGCCCTCGTAACCTACCCTTACTTAATCTCCCAGATAACAGCACAAAGTCTCTCTCCAACTCTCCTCTCTACCGGGCTATAAAGCTCATCAACAATTTACTGGACCAGGACGATTCATTGGACTCAACACCAGAACCGAGATTCTTAGCCACAGCCGGGCGATATCTTGAGAATTGTGGCATCTAGCACTATCAGTACCTAGCCTAAAATTTTGTTAATTCTGACAATTTGTTGCTCATTTCTGTAATCCATCTGTTGTCTAGTTAATCTGTTGTACTTGTAATTAATTAACTTATATACCTGTATTAAGTAATTATTATTTATATCTGTATGTCATGTGTGGTGTAAGCTGTAAGTGACATTATAATAAATTATAAAAAAAAATTATTCATGTTAGTTTGCTATACCATACTTATTTCTAGATCTGGACATCTGGCAGCTGTAAAGTGGTGGAGGTCAAAGAATGCAAATCACTTTACGAATATAAATCCTAGAGTTCTGGTTTTGATGCAGTATTATGAGAAATTATATAAATAATTCGATTATATTATTGCCAAAACTTTCTGATGGGGGAAAGTAGTCCAAAACGACGTATAATTCATAAATTCATAGTTTGTCGCCTACTGTTTCTGTTTCCGAGATAATATGCAATATTTATTGTTCTAATATTAAAATACAGCCCTGTCCTCTATAAATAAGACAACTTCGGCAGTCTGTCACTCTGACCTCCACCCATTAAAAGATGCCCGGATCGAGCAATAAGGATAATGTGGCAATCTAACCAGACTGGTTTTGTTGCTCTCATCATTGTGTCATATCTGACGTGGCCAGCTCTTAGTCCAGTGTGAGAAGGGATTAAAATGTCTTGATACTCATCTAAACGAACTTCTCAAGAAATTTTTTTTTCAGACCACAGGAACTTGGTAACTTGATTGAAAATGAAAACTGAAAAAAAATAAAATGAAAAATCTTTATTTGATGGTTACAATGTTATGTTGTTTATGAACAGTGATGCTAGGAATCTCCTAGTAAGTATTACATATACTTGTGGCAGAACTAACTATGTATGTGTATTTATTGTAACCGGACATATCTTTGATTAAAGCATGAGTATAAACTTAAACTACTTATAAACTTAAACTTGGTTTTTTTACGAAATATCACAGTTAATATGTAACCATACATATATTTTTTTTTCTTTTATTAGATTGAGTTAGATTTAATCATTCATACAAGTTAAAATACTGATTGAAATTGTACAACAATGTTTTTCGAGCAGAAGCAGAACTTTCATTCGAAGAAACACGAACTTAAGCGTTTTCACATTCGAAATACATTCGCTGTATTCGTTCGTTACCCAGAAACTACACAATGAATTACTAAGTTTCATAAACAAAGGAAATTAACTACCTATTTAAAAAGTGTTGGGTGTTGACCACCAGGAGAAAATAGGGTAAGAAGCTAAAAATAAGAAAAGATTCATAAACGTTAACACAAAGAAGACGAAAACTGATGCAAACAAAAAACTTAAACAAACTCGATGAATTTAAAAACAAAGTAAGGCACTTTAAGAAGTCGGCCATTTTTTAAGGAACATTTTTTAATTGGCATATCAACTTAGACTTGCCATTATCGCCAAGACCATTGCATTACGCTCTTAATCAAAGTGTCAAATGACATTTGATTGAGTGATACTCGCGACCATTAATAGTAATCAAGAGCTGCACAAGACAGCTGCAATTAGACGGGATAACTTCCCGTACGATCCGGAAAGCGATGCATTTCCATAACCCCTACATGTAATACAATTCATACTTTAAATTCTAGGCGATAAAGGTGAAGTTTGTGTACAATATTGAAGAAGTTATCGTACAGGTGATAATTTATATGTGATTGATTGGAACGACTAAGTATAGGCCTAATGTTACGCTGCAAACATTAATAATCGTTATGCAAGTGCAAGTATGTGCGATGATGAATTAGCATAAATTAAAGGCATTTGCCTTTATTTGTTTATATACATTAAGATTTCCATACTTTAATTACCTACTATAAGAATCATAACATAACCAAATATAACAACACTAAAATTGGTTCTGTCAGACCATTACCAGGCGGAGATGCATAAACATTCTGGCCATTTGAGAAGCTGCGTGCGAATCTCGCTTCTGTTTGACATAAACAGCTCATTGTTATTAAAAGGGCATTTTAATTAAAACCCGATTCATCGTTTCATAACAAAATTTAAGTAAATTCTTGCTTCTTTTAACAATGTCTCATTTCTCTGGCCTATTGAACTTCCCACGGCGAACATTATACAAGAACATAATATTCGTCGTATCTGGGTTTGAAAAATCATTCGATTGTATACCTTGTTTCCTTGCCATAAGTTACACAATTGCATTAATTTTGAAATGCAGATGTGGCGTATTACATATGGCGCGGCAGTTGTGCAACAATGGTTTTAGGGAAAGGCGAATGAGATTATGAGATTAATGTTCACTCCTCATTTACGCGACGATTTATCAAGATCATGTTTTCCACCTGTTGTGAATGAAGTATTAGATAAGTTTGCAATCACGCTACCATTGAAATAAATACTCTCATCCGCCTTGTAAACTGTGAGGTGGTCATTATGTCATATAACGTATGCGGAATGAAATCTGGACAAAGTTTTGAAGACGTAAAAAGTAAGTAAAGAAATAAACTCAAATTGTATATAAATGCCAATTGAAAGCTTATACATCTGTTAATTAATCCCGTGAAACTTTTAATGGGCATTGGATTCTTTATCTTAAAATTATGGTTAATCGAGGAGAACAACGTCGCGAAACAGTATGTAATTTCTACAGTATTAATTCCCTATGGCTGAAAGCGCAGACCGTGGAAAATTTTGTGGAAATGGGATAGAGCTAAAGAGCTATTTATAATATTTTGGCGTCCAGTTTCTTTACAAATATTGCCACAAGAAAGCCTGGTTCAAGGAAACATTCCAGCATTAGCCAGTTTGCTGAGAGATCGATTAAAGAAAATTACAGCCCGCTGAGTTACGAAATCTTATAGAGAACTCAGGAAGGCATTCAAATGTGGCAGTAAAACTGTTTTGAAATATCTTGAAGACATAGGTATCAGTTAACAATTAAGAAAAGCTACGCCCATCGTCTCCAAATTTTTTTTTAAATTACTGAAAATACGGCCACGCCGTTTGGTCAAACAATGTAAAAACAGGTGTTTTTTTCATTATTGGATTTTTTGAATGACTAATACTATGTTGATAAAATGGAAATTCGTGGCAAGGTAACTATTATTTTGAGAACACCATGAATCTTACGGTCAGGAATGTGAAAAATGTCAAGTATACGAAGCTTCCTTAAAAAGTTATCTGATGGAAGATAAATTTAGATCTTAAAAAATCTGTACATTGTTGTTGTCGACAGCGATGGACATAAAGTACCACAACTTTCGTTTGAAACCTCGCATTGGAGTAAACTTGCTCTGGCGATTAATGTGATTAAATACATTATTAAAAACCATGAAAGATTACAAAAATAACTATGTTATATTTATTTTATAAGAAATTGAATGTTGTCCAGATTTCATTCCGCATACGTTAAAATATGATGGTCCTTCTCACTTGTTAACCTTAAAGCTTTAATATAACAATTAACAAGACTATCATTGCCTATGTTTAATAGTCCAGTCAATCTTGAAATTCATAGCAGTTTAGTTTTGTATTATGCCGATATTATGTTATGAGACAGTACCTTTTTTCAATAATGACTAAAATTTTATCTTTGTTGTACGGTCAGCTGCAGAGAAAAAGGGCCACGCGGCAAGTTTGTATGCAGGGGGGTCTTTTTCTCTGCAGCTGACTGCACTCTACTAATATTGCACTAACTACGAATTCTACCAAAAATAACATTGGTTTCTACTCTTCAGAGTATGTACGGTCAGCAGCAGAAGTAGCTAAGCGGGTGAGGTAGATTATGTAGATTTATGATTAGGTAGATTATGATTAGGTAGATTTATGATTTACTTAATTTAGTTATGACGCAGCTAGACAATAAAGAACCTGTTTCAGCTCTTTATATGGATCTAACAAAAGCTTTTGACTTTGTTGACCATAAAATCCTTTTGTCAAAACTATATAACTATGGAGTGCGTGCAAACGCTAATAACTTATTGAAATCCTACTTGACTGGTCGAACGCAAATCACGCAAATAAGCCGAATTTGTGTAAGGTCTAAAACAGAAGTGACCTTTTCCTCAGAATGTAGACAAATTAATTCTGGCGTCCCTCAAGGAAGTGTTCTGGGCCCCCTTCTCTTTCTCATTTATATTAATGATCTACCGCGGGCGATATCTGACGCAATGGTGCTATTTGCTGATGATAGTACTGTTATTTTTACAATCAAGGATAAGAACACATATGAAACACATATTAACAGAACTATAGAATTAATAATTGAATGGTTAAATAAAAATAATCTTTCTATAAACTTAAGTAAAACTAAGATAATGAATTTCAAACAAATAATAGACCGAGTACCTAACATAAATATTACTTACAAAGACGAGAGAATTGAGGAAACGGACGAAACTATTTTCTTGGGACTAAATTTAGACTGTAAGTTAACGTGGAATAGCCATGTAGATGTAATCTGTAAGAAACTGTACCAATATTCGCACGCCCTATTTAATCTGCAGAAAGTTGTAAATCGATCGGCAGTCTTGACCGCTTACCATGCTTATGTAACGTCGACGTTGAGATACGGAATAATATTTTGGGGTAATTCTTCAGGGAAAACCTCTGTAACGTGTTTCTAGCTCAAAAGAAATGCTTACGGTCAGTGTATGGTATTCAAATCCCAGAAACGCATAAACCTCTTTTCATTGAAATGAAAATTCTAACTCTTCCGTGTCTGTATATATATGAGGTAGCATTATATGTTAAGCGGAACATAGGTCAATTTACTAAGTTTAATAGTATTCGTCATCAGTACAAAATAAACTATAGGTCATGCGAAACAGCCTTATTGAGGGAAAGCGTATTTGGAATGGCATCAAAACTATACAACAGACTGTCGAACGACATATTAAAATTAGATAATATAAACCAGTTCAAAACAAAGTTGTACAATTTTCTAGTCTCAAAAGCATATTATTCTGTTCATGAATTTCTATCAGACTCTTGACATTTTTACTATTGTATAATTTTAAGTAGGACTCGAGCAGTAAGCTAAAATTGACTTTTAAATTAATCTTATTATTAATAATTATTTAGTGCAATATAGTTTGGAATTATATAAATTTATTTAATAATTACATTTTGACATATTTAGTTAAATAATCTTATACAATATTTTGCAAATAATGCATGCTGCATGCTATTTTGTGGCTATCTGTATGCCGAGAGGCAAAACATAGAGATCCCAATCAATTGTAAGACCTAATGTTACCTATGTTTAACAAATAAATAATTTGAAATTAAAATTGAGGTGTTCAGAATGACCTTCAAGCACTCATATTCTCTTTACAATAAAGTCGTGTCAAGCTCATTTTGAACAGCTCACCCGCTTAGCTACTTCTGCTGCTGACTGTACGGTCAGCTGCAGAGAAAAAGGCCCACGCTGCATACAAAGTTTGTATGCAGGGGGGTCTTTTTCTCTGCAGCTGACTGTTACATACATATTTACAAATCCAGATAAATATATATTCATTTTGTTTCACAACAATAATATGGGTAAAAAAAGTTTTGTAAAACGTTTAAACGAATTTTATAAAAGTAATAACATGTATCTGTATGTCATTCAGATCCCGGATGTCTTAATAATATTTATTGAAAAGGCTGCATCGACCAATTTTATTGACGAAAGTATTATTCGTACAAGCTCCATAATGTGCGCCGAAAACAATCAGCTGACCGATCTTAAGTAAAACAAATGAGCTGCCATTCTCGAATAAATATTCGCAGATATCGGCGAATCTGTAACTTTAAAGAGTATAAAGACGCATCTACATCGTTATTTATATTAATAATAGGAGAAGAGACAGTCATTGTAATGGTAGTAATGATATTAATGATTGTTACCACTTTCTAAATGTTTTGGTTCCCATACTTCACCGACTATTAGATTTATCTTGGATGTCGAATATATAGTAGTTACATTTGTACATTATTCAATTTAATTTCGGGTGTTTTATCAACAATATTAATGTAATTACAAAATGACATTTTGATCTAATTTTGACAATACAATGTAAGGAAGTGATCTAATTTTGGCAATGCAGGCCCGGGCCCGGCAACTAAATATGACATGTAGTTGTTTGTTTAGGGAAACAATACTAGGAAACTGTTAATTCTACTAGATTTTCTGTTTTTGCTTTACCTGCTCAGATGGAGCTAAAAACTGTTAACTACTTTCAAACAGTTCATGGAAGCGAGTTTTGAATATTTTCTATGAAGTCTGCAGCTACTGATGAGGTAGTCCGCGTTGTGCTTGTTTGTGGGTCGACATAGTTTGTTTATAGTTCGATATAGCTTGTTTGTGGTTTGATATAGCTTGTTTGTGATTCGCGTGCAACCGCTGCTGGAGAGTGGAGACTATCGCGAACGCGGACTTCTGGCCGAAGGGTGTGGTATTTTGGCGGTTCCGGGGAATTCTGCCGAATCCTATACTGGAGCAGGTGGTGAAAAAGAAAACTTTAAAAAGTTTTAAGGTCTATGGGCCACTAGTTGCCTAATAATAAAGATATTTCATCGTCTTCTACTAACTTCTATAATATATCTTTTAGTTTCCAGTCTGTCACGATGTGGAATGCTTTGCCCATTGATATAAGGCGTGCTCAATCACTAGCAATTTTTAAAAAGCGTCTAAAAGAGCATTATTTATCTCTTACTTAACCTTAAGTTCCTACTCACGTCATGCATGCAAATTACTCTGTTTCCTTTGCGTTACCTTGTCGTTGTCTTCTCCTGTGCATACTTGTACTTATATATGTATTTTATGTAGTGTATATTATATTACCTATTATATGTAGTATATGTTACACGGTATGTAACTTATTTATTGCTATTTTGCACTGCCCAATAAATTGTTTCTGTTCGCTGTTTCGCTATCTGAAGGTTGTCTGGTAGAGATCGCTTTTTAGCGATAAGACCGCCTATTGTTACCTAATTACTTAAATCCTGTTTCTTTTTTTTAATATTGTATGTGTGTTTACTTTTGGTGCACAATAAAGCATTTTATTATTATTATTATTATATTTCATTCCATTACAATATTTA
Source organism: Pammene aurita (assembly GCA_947086415.1). NCBI lineage: Eukaryota > Metazoa > Arthropoda > Insecta > Lepidoptera > Tortricidae > Pammene > Pammene aurita. The sequence goes on along the minus strand of OX352293.1, from coordinate 11,177,831 downwards.
GAATGTCTTGAGAATAAACAACGCAAAATTGCCGTCGATATGTCGTCACATTTAGGCGCACGGAGAGGACATATCGGTGAATCTGTAACCTACAGCACAATAAGAAGCAACATTAGCGTCGCGTTGGGCAACGCGCGGACAATAGTTATGCAAATAGTGACATTATTGTATCGGTGGCGTAACCGAGTATTGTGACTATGTAAAGGATGTGACTGCAGTAAAACAACTCTTTGTCGTAAAACCGAACTCGGTTTAAACCAATTGGCAACCGCTTGGAACCCCAAACGGTACAGCGTATTTTTGTATTAGCGTATTGACTGATTTCTTCTTGTCATTTCTTCCGAGTATAATTTTTCGTAAAAAAAAATCTTTGATACAACTTTATCCCTACTTCCGAACTGGTTGCCATAAACCGTTTGTCAGGATGTTGAGTTAAATGTATGTTTTTAAATTTAGTTCATTTTATGTTGCCTCACAAATAATCACACCTAATAACTCCAGTTTCATATCTTATACTGTCAATATTTAAAACTCTACTTACTTACATGAGTATTTTTGGAGTTCGTTTCTAGAAAACGCCAAACTGTGTCACACACAAGATTGTAAACAGTATTTTAATCAACACGTCAACGTATGTTTTGAATACTTGGTTATGCAAACAAAGTATAATTTATTCCGAACTAAATTAAAAATCGAGAATGAATTTAGATCAGATCTGACCAGCGAACAATGAAAAATCAGCTTATCTATATTCATATAGGCTTTCTCTATTATACAATTGAACACATAATAAACACGTAAGTGCTGAAATCATATAAAATTGGCCATAAATAACATGATGTGCAAATAATTTTAAATAAAAAAGAACCGACTTCACTTAGCCTCCCAAGTAACACAGGAAGCATTATAACATATGAATAGTTAACTTATTTCGAACTTAAGGACCGTATAAACTCTTATATACGTTCACCGAGCAACTTGTCGCATTATATGATGCTTTGAGCTATATAACGGTTGTATAATGGCATATCTAAATGCTTTTGTAAAGCCTTTAGCTTTAGTGCAGCAAACCACAATGCAACTGTACAGCTTTCGACTGTTTAAAAGCACTTAAGTGCTTTAGGTTCTACAATAGCAGTATATAATGCTTTAAGCTGTATAACGGTTGTATAATGGCATATATAAATGCTTTTTTAAAGCCTTTAGTTTTAGTGCAGCGAACCAAAATGCAACTGTACAGCTGAATGCTGTACAGTTGCGTTTTGGTTTGCTACACTAATGCTTCGGTGTGGTTTTGTGCCTTAGGTTCTACAATAGCATAAATAAATGCTTAATGCTGTTTATGAGCATGAATATTAGCCATTATAATGCCACGTAAATCCGGTATACAGCTTTCAGCTGTTTTTAGTGCTTTAGGTTCTACAATAGCATTTTATGATGCTTTACGCTGTATAACAGTTGTATAATGGCATATGTAAATGCTTTTGTTTAGCCATTAGTTTTAGTGCAGCGAACAACATGCAACTGTACAGCTGAATGCTGTACAGTTGCGTTTTGGTTTGCTACACTAATGCTTCGGTTTGGTTTAGTGCCTTAGGTTCTACAATAGCATAAATAAATGCTTAATGCTGTTTAAGAGCATGAATATTAGCCATTATAATGCCACGTAAATTCGATATACAGCTTTCAGCTATTTTTAATGCCTTAGGGTGTACAATAGCATTTATAAGTAGGTAATACGTTCCTAATGCAGTATAATAGCAATAATATAAACCATTATAAAGCCAAGTAATTTACTATAAGGGGCTGTTCATAAATTACGTCATTTCAAATGGGGGGAAGGGTCTGGACATCGGATGATGGTAGCATGACGTAGGAGGGGGGGGCGGTCATTACGAAGATCACATCATCAATGTGTAAAAAAAGGAATGAAAGTCGTGTTTCTATAAACTTTTAATGCTATAAAATATTATCTACTAAATAGTTTTTTATTTTACAATTAAGCTTAAGACGCATTTTTTTTAATGACGTCACTTTATTTGGCAGGGGGAGGGTTGGATTATTTTAGGGGGGGGGGGGGGTAAAAATCATCAAAAATTGATGACGTAATTTATGAACAGCCCCTATACAGCTTTTAGCGGTTTTAGTGCCTTAGGTTCTACAATAGCATAAATAAATGCTTAATGTTGTTTTAATAGCATAATTATTCACGTGTAATGCTGTAGGCATAAATAAGGCATTTTTTAAGGGTCACTGAGCTGCTATTGGACTAAGAGCTAGCCACGCAGATATGACACAATAATGAGAGCAGAAAACCCGTCTGGTTAGATTGCTATACTATTCTTATTGCTAGATCCTGGCATCTGGCAGCTTTTAATGGGTGGAGGTCACAGTGACAGACTAGCAAAATGTTTTAATTGGAAAATAGTAATACCAAACTAGGTAAAAATTGCCGAAGTTGTCTCAGTTATAAAGGACAGGGCCTATATTTTAAGGGGCTCCCTGGCGCGAACGACCTTAGATCTGATTCCCTTAGTTTTCTAATGATTTATATAGCTTATCATATTATCATTAACGGCTTTAAACAATATAGTATCCTATATTTACTTCAATATTCATTGTCCTCGAGATATTTGACATCAAAGTGCAACCGGTTTAGGCTAAAAAAGTGGTTTTATGGTCATAAATTTTGTTTTAATTAGTTAAAAATTAAAATCTCTACAGTTTTTTAGAGACATCAAAGAGAAACCCTAATATGTAGATTACGGATATGTAAGATTCTTTACACCATTCGAATATCGATAAAAGTGCTTTTTTAGACCATATTTTAAAAATATCATAAAAAAATAACGGCTCATTTATTTCAAGATCCGGCTCTACAGAATGGAGATAAAAGATTCAAAAACCGATAGTCGTTTGCCTTATAATTCTATCTATAGTGAATATGTTGGAATATCGACTCAAAACTGGTCAAAAATCGATAAAAAAAAACGTTAGACAAAAATTTTTGTGTATTATTACCTACCATACATCGGGGTTTTCGGTGCGGGAATGTTTGACATTAGCCAAAGAGTAGGCATTAACTTAAAAAACAGAATATACTCTAGCACGTTTCTACCTAATGAATAATTGATCGAAAAAATCATAGGTATATACAATTTATAGGTATATAATAGCTGACTATTATGTATATATATTGTAGGTACATATACCTATGATTTTTTTCAAGTATTTTTTTATTGATTCATGTAATGACTGATCATTGTCAACCTCTTCAGTTAATCAAATAGTTCATAAATATCGGACGTCAAGATTAATATTTGACACTTATTATACCGGTCTTTGTCTTAGGTAGATCTAGTTAATAAATTTAGGATATGCAATTGCATTTTTAAAATACTAAGTATATAATAGTCAATACAAACATGCCTCTAAGAAAAAAAGCTAGTATCATAGTGTGTAAGCTATTCACAGAGAGGTAGTTATTCATTAGGCATAATATGATATTTTCTGAGACTAACTCTCAACCTATCTGTTTATCTCTACTCTTTCTCAAATCGTTCCCGCACCGAAAACCCCGATGTATGATTATTACGGAAACAAAAACAGTAGGCGACAAACTATGAACTATATTTTATTATACATCGTTTGGCACTACTTTCTCCCAACATAAACTTTTGTATAATTTCTCTTAATATTGTATAGTATTTGTATAGTTTCTCATAATATTGCATCAAACCCAGATCTCTAGGATTTATTTTCTTGAAATGGTTTGCATTCTTTGAACTCCACCACTTGAAGCTGCCAGATGTCCAGATCTAGAAATAAGCATAGTATACCAAACTGACTAGAGGGGTTTGGTTGCTCTCATTATTGTGTCATATCCGACGTGGCTAGCTCTCCGTCTATATAGACCAACGCCATTTTGTAAATAATTTATAACCTAAAAATAAAATCATGCGGACCTATTTATACAAGGAAAATAATACCTATATAATAATGAAATTACTTAATTTAAGACTGCTCAACCAACACTATTATGTTAATAATGCAAAACTCGTTCTATACGAGGATTACACAATTGTTTTGTTTATTTGACGCATATCTTTTTATAATATTTTATAGCAAAACCACAGTAAATCAAAGGCGCGTGAAAATTTTCAATGAAACTTATATACACATTTACAGTAAACTACATTGCGCAGTAATATTTGAAGGATATAATAACGTAAAAGTGTCAAAAACTTTTATAAATTTTGTTAGGATGCAAACAAATATGACGTGTCACTCATTCAGTTTTTTGTACCGCCTTCGTCCATTTTATATTGCGAGACAAAGTAGTTAAATCACAACGTTCATTGTATTATAACATTTGTTCCGTCGGTGTTAGAGACGTTTTTGCACTGACGTAAGGTTTATTTTACTACACTCTTATGCTAGTATAATGCTTTTGTATTGCGATTGGCAAGTTAATCGAGAGTACTTATGCTTCTTTACTGCGATTAGCAAGTTTTTTGGCCGTATTAATGCTTCTTTAATGCAGTTGGCAACTTAATAGAACGTACTAATGATTCTTTAATGCGATTGGCACTTTCCATGACAACGATAATGCTAATAGCGCAGACATATTGCGCCTGTAATGCTATTAAATGACCTGTATAGGATCTCAAGCTGGGTAATTCGTGCCCATTTAAGACCTATATCAGCACTATAAACGTTTATAATGCTACTATAAAACGAACTGAAAATGCTAAAAGCATACAGATATGCTGTAAGACGGCCGTTACACTGCTTTGATGTGTTACTTGGGCTTCACCAAAAGGTATGCCTATAGTAGGTGTGCCTATAATAGTTGAAGACTTCCCTCGATTTCTCTTGGATGCCATCATCAGATCCTGAGGACAATGGGACCAACAGTGAAGTATACTCTTTCAAACAAAAAAAGAATTTTCCAAATCGGTCCGGCCGTCTTCGAATAATCGGTGAACGTATGTCATTATAAAAAAGTTACCAAAGACAAAGATCCCGATGAATTGAAAACCTCCTTCGTAATATTGAAGTCGGCTTAAAAATTGGTACAATACTTTATTTCTTGAGTTACTTATTCTCAACGTAGCTTTATGCGAATACCAGCGATACCTAGGAAAGTTGGACTGAGAGAGAAGTGGCCACCCGTAGGTACCAAGCTAATACATAAAGTGTGTAAACTGTCAAATTCAAACTTAATAGTTGAAATTGACGACAACTTATTGACAAACTTTCGCTATCTTCGAGCATGTAGTGCCTGCGCCAAGCTCGTCATGTTTTTATAATAACCGTTTAAGTTAAATTGTGGGTCGAACCGATTAGCAAATAATCGGACACGCATCGGTCACACGGCATCCCACACACCAATTCGCCAATTTTCTGAAGGCGAAAGTGAACTCTCACTGTCTAACCTAAGATGTAAACTACTGGATTTGCGAACTTATCTAGGGGAAAAACAAGCTATTACACGATTTAGGCTTTCAATCAAAATTAAGTCGTATTTAACAGCTTTAAAGTAGATATTTGCAGGGACGGTGGGATCGTGAAGATCGTTGGCGAATGTTATCGCGGTGGTAATGGTACAAAGTTGCGGGTCGTGGGCGGCATGTCGCGAATCGGTTGAAACACGACCGCCCACGGGTCGAATAGTAAGTAGCGATCGATTATGTTATGCACGGAAGCTGATAGGCCAAGTTTCGATACCCGTTTTACTTGCGTTTGATTAATCAGATGTAAGCGGGCCAATAAAACACCCAATTTTTATATTTCAGCAAAGATACTACTTGAATAATACCAAGACTAAAATAATCTTTAAAAAAAAAAAACATTTTGCACGTCTACTGAATGAAAATGAATAGAATATCACTATCACTATCTCATTAATATTCTTTCTTCTTAAATATACACTTAGGTGCAAAACTATCCCAATAATAGCATCTTAGTAGAATGTGGAGAAGTTGATGTCGGTTAAAGGGAGGGGCACATGATTAATACATAAAGTACTCCTTGATTGTTTTTAACAAATTAGCGTAACATATGAAGTATTGATAAAAATATTCGAAAAAATAAAAATGTGTTTTTTTCTACTTTCCGATTCTAAATTACAAAATAACCTTAATTCTAAGTATGTGATCATATGTAAGGCCGATTTCTAGGAAATTTTACAGAGTACTGTTATGTATTAATCATGTGACCCTCTCCTTGATCGACGTCAACTTCTCCACATTCTACTAAGATGCTACTATTGGGACAGTTTTGCACCTAAGGGTAGAACGTATTGAAAAGAAGATTATTATAAAAGTCAAGAAATTTGTCATCTTACTTAGATTGTGTTGTCGTGTTAACAGTGCTTGTAAATATGCAATTTAACATTTACTTACAAATGATCCCTACCTGTTTCTCAGAGTTTTAATTATTTTCGGCTAAGCAATATTAAAGTTTGTTAGTCAAGTGTTTAGTTTTACAAACTTGGTCCACTTCCTACCAAGCCGGCCAGCATCAACATTACAATTATGCCATTCAGGCCCAAGGTAAGACAAGTTATAGAGGAAACTTCCCAATCATATTGATTGCAATTACTGCCAAAATTAAAGGAGGACAAGTCCATAATACAATTATTAAAATTAACTAGTTATCAATCCATACATTATTGAATAGCATAATACTACTTAAAGGCTGACAAGAACATTGATAATATAAAAATCCGTGAGTGTCGTGGAACACTCTGTTGCAACGAAGTTATGTTATGTTATTTTATTTTACTTTTTTTTTGTTTTTTTTTTTCATTTCTATTTATTTTATTTTATTTTCTTCTCATTCTCATTACATATTTCTCAATCGTATGGGTTGTGTCGGGTTTTCGTGACGGTCAAATCTTAAACTTTTTTCGCCTAGGGCAGCTGCCTTATCGGACGAACTTCGTTCCATAAATAAATATTTTGCCTTCGTTGAAATCGGCTGATAATAATTTAGGTACAAAAAATATCGCAGGATTACTTAATTTACAAAATTTAATTAAATCACCGAAATGATCGAAATGTAATTTAATTAGTAATTAATTTAATCAGGAAGAAAAAACTGTCTTGTGACGTCATCCTCTTATTAAAGTGTTTATTGCCTTTTTAGTCTTTTGGGAGTTTTGGGTCCCACTAATATTATAAATGCGAAAGTATGAGATTTTGAATGTTGGTTCAGTTCCTCCTTAATTGCGTTAAACGGCTGAATCATCGCTGTGTTATAATATGAATATTTTTTTTTATCCCGGAATGAATTCCCTATTCACTTCTCAAATTCATCCTTGGGTCCTAAGGAATCATCATGCCGAAGGAAATCTTTTGTTCACAAAAAGCCGTTTTTTTTCTGCTACAACAGTTACTAAAATATCCGGAACACCGTTGTTCCGTGTGCGGGAAAAATCCGACCGCTCAGCCAATTCTACTGATAATACAGAGTCTGTGGGAGGTGCGAAGAAAATGCGTAACACACGTAACCGTATATACTATTGCATTTCACCCGTCACTCGCCCCCGGCTTTAATTATGAAGTGATTAAAACACAATTGTGCAAAAGAAAGTTCTCGAACAAAACCAATGTGCCAATGTTACGTATCAAACTTTCGTCGCTGATAAAGGTGTTATGATATCAGCCGTATTGCTTTCTCGAGCTCATATCCGTTGTATACTTTTCATTTTAATTACGACCCTATCACTTAATAAAGAAAGTTCTTTTTCAGATTAAAATGTTCAGTAAGATGCGAGCTTGATGGAGTAATCGAAATGTTTAACAGTTGCTTAAATGAAATTGGATCTTAATTACTAGGGAATTAGGTTTGAATGGCAGCAGATAAGTATTATAGTAGTGAGTTAAATAGGAATGTTTGATAATTAAAAGTTGGTGTAATAAGAGTACCGTCGAGTTCCGTATCTTCGCCTGGATTTTGACACATTTCCCAAAAAATCTTTCAAATTTGAAAGCATTGTAGTCCTTTATGGCCAAAAAACGTATTTTAGTACTCCTGACTATCAGTATATACCATTAAAGCTTTGAATTTCATTGGGTAACTTGGCAATAAATGGCCCCGAAGGCAATAGGCGAAGTTTGGGTGTTTTCTCCAATCTTCGCCTATGGCATGCCTTACCGCTAATTATAAACTTTTCTGGGACTTACACCTGTCAAGTCTTATCTCCCTGGAACGTGTTAATATAATATGAACCTTAACTACACCAGACTAGGCACATTTAAAAAAAAATGTGTAGTAGGCGAAGATTGGCAACAGTCTGAAGTTGTTTACATACATTTTCGAAAATGATGCTAGGGCTGCCAAAAATTAACCAACATGTCAAATAAAGGAGAGTAATGGTTTATAAGTAAAAAAAAAGATTTAAAAAAATGTTTATTATATAAACAAAAAACGTATCTCTTTTCGCTTATCAGTATTTTCGTAATTGAGATCAAATCAACCTTTGGCTTCTACACATAATTACCTTTTCAAAGTGAGACCGTACAACCGTACAATGATTGCCTTCTAAGGGTCCCTTGTTCATACCACGTACCTACTATTACTACTGGGTACATCTACATATATCTTTAGGGCACAGCTTACTAACTTTCCTCCAAATCGCTAATCCCATTTCCGAAAAACCAAACATAAGAAAATATGTACATTTGGAAACAAATTTGACAACCCTAGGGGTAGGCGAAGTTCGGTAACAAGATGGCCGCCAAATACCCTCTCCAATGTTTTATCCAATTGTGACTTCTAAACGTAAGCTAGCCATTAAATAATAGTTACATATTAAAAATAAATAGTTACAGGATATAATTATGTAAAAAGTTTAACATTACCTGGCCTTTATCACTGTTTAAAACTGAAGTTAAAACACTGGCTTAAAAAAACGTGTGGTCGGTGTCGCGCAAAAACCTCACTGAATGTCAACTATATGAAGTTAGCCACATATCGTTCGAAGAATGTTGACACCCGTAAAAAATACTTTGTATTTAGTAGTTTTGTGTAAGGCTTGCACTAGAAACATTTTGTTAAAGTCAATTTATGTAAAAATAGGCGAACATAGGTAGCACAGGCGAAGATACGCAACACGACGGTACACAATAGAGTTATCGCAGCATCGGTTTGTGAATAGCGTCGATGGGAACTATGTGATAGTGTGTTCGCTAACGCCGAGTGCGAGTTCCGGTAATCACATCCGTAATTTTTTTTTTATACCACGACGGTTAAATAAGCATACGGCCCGCCTGATAGTAAGCAGCTACCGTAACCTATGGACGCCTGCAACTCCAAAGGACTCACATGCGCGTTGCCGACCCTTTACAAAAAGGAGGATTCACTGTGTTGATGGCTAAAGGAACAAGAAAGTCCCTCATCGTCAACACACTGGGTCCTCTTTGAGCTCTTTGGCAACCTTACTCATCAGCAGGAACACAAGACTATGAGTAGGGTCTAGTGCTATTTGGCTGTGGTGTACTGTAAGGTGGAGGTACTTCCCCAGTCGGGCTCTGCTCCAGATTTGAGCGAGATGACATTCGCTGAACGTGCCTTACCACACTTAGCGTGATGCCGTTCGCAGTGCCCATACCTCTCTTTTTGGCGTAGTTTAAGGACATACCTAAGTCCGGACGTACCCCGGGTCCAAAATAATATTTATTATCATCAATAGATTTGTATTTATTTACTCCAATGCTGAAATAGATATTTGTACAACAAGAGAAGAAAGTTCATATTTACTTCGAGTGCTAATGTTGAGTCCTGAGCAAGCGAAAGATTCTATAATAGAATCACGAGCGTAGTGAGTGATTCTAATTTAGAATCTTGAGCGTAGAGAGGGACTCAAAAGCACAAGATGTAAATAACTTTATTCTCATGTTGAACACACTATTTTTCACCTCAGCAGTGAGAAGACATGGAAAAATACAACCTGGGTGATGCTTAATCCTTCTTTGTCACTTTTTTCACTTGTATTTATTATAATATTCTTACGTTTGAGTTCAAAAACCTCAATTATAAGTTAATAACACAAAAAATAATGAAAATAAATTAAATATTTTTAAAATATCTATACCGCCATTTTGACTTTTGTCAACTTTTTTTTATCTGCGTTCGGTAACTACTGTTTGATCACAATACGAGAGATTGTTGTAAGTAATAATATTTTTCACATGATAATCTTGTAATTTTTCCGTTTATACTTATTTGACCTTGAAATAAAGAACCTAAATTATTTTAGGTGTTGTATGGTTAAACATTTCAAAATTAAAATTTGTTTAAATTATATTTACAAATTAGTACTTCTGCGCATTTCGGAACGTATCGTTCTGACTCTGTTTCAGGGGTCGAATCGAAAGTTCAGAATACGAATTAAAATTAAATTAAATTTGATTGAATGACGTTTAAAATATTTCTGTCTCTCTCTATTTACTAATGACGTGAAAAAGACAACACGAATAGCTTCCGAGTATTTCGAATTTGTATTAGACCTCGCACGCAGATTGACATTGTAATTCCAAGGTCAACAAGGTCATTTTGTCTCACGCTCGCAGCAAAATTGAGTTTTGCTCACTGTTTTTAGGTATCAAAGAACCCTCGTTCCTGCTGCTGAGGTGAAAACCTTATTTATTTGTTTGTACTTTGACAAAAATGCTGGTGATCATTTTAAGGGCATAATTGGTATCGTATTCTAATTATCAAAAACTAAGTAAAAAAATTCTTTTTCACCTCAGCAGCAGGAACGAGGGTTCTTTGATACCTAAAAACAGTGAGCAAAACTCAATTTTGCTGCGAGCGTGAGACATAATGACCTTGTTGACCTTGGAATTACAATGTCAATCTGCGTGCGAGGTCTAATACAAATTCGAAATACTCGGAAGCTATTCGTGTTGTCTTTTTCACGTCATTAGTAAATAGAGAGAGACAGAAATATTTTAAACGTCATTCAATCAAATTTTATTTAATTTTAATTCGTATTCTGAACTTTCGATTCGACCCCTGAAACAGAGTCAGAACGATACGTTCCGAAATGCGCAGAAGTACTAATTTGTAAATATAATTTAAACAAATTTTAATTTTGAAATGTTTAACCATACAACACCTAAAATAATTTAGGTTCTTTATTTCAAGATCAAATAAGTATAAACGGAAAAATTACAAGATTATCATGTGAAAAATATTATTACTTACAACAATCTCTCGTATTGTGATCAAACAGTAGTTACCGAACGCAGATAAAAAAAAGTTGACAAAAGTCAAAATGGCGGTATAGATATTTTAAAAATATTTAATTTATTTTCATTATTTTTTGTGTTATTAACTTATAATTGAGGTTTTTGAACTCAAATGTAAGAATATTATAATAAATACAAGTGAAAAAAGTGACAAAGAAGGATTAAGCATCACCCAGGTTGTATTTTTCCATGTCTTCTCACTGCTGAGATGAAAAATAGTGTGTTCAACATGAGAATAAAGTTATTTACATCTTGTGCTTTTGAGTCCCTCTCTACGCTCAAGATTCTAAATTAGAATCACTCGCTACGCTCGTGATTCTATTATAGAATCTTTCGCTTGCTCAGGACTCAAAATTAGCACTCGAAGTAAATATGAACTTTCTTCTCTTGTTGTACAAATATCTATTGAATGAAGGGTTGGCCGGCTGACCACGAGTCCAATTAAAAAAAAAAATTTCGCGTAAATTTTATTTCTTCTACTTTTTCTTAGTCGCAATACGATACCAATTATGCCCTTAAACCGATCACCACTATTTTCGTTACATACTGTAAAGCACCTTTTCTAAAACGCAGACGACAATGTAGTAATAGTAGTAAAACACTTTATTGTACAACAAAATAAAAATACAACAGAAAAGTAACACATCATTTGTACAATGATGATATAACGGTAAGTACCATGAACATGCCTGGAATAAATAGTCGCGTATCAGGAGGTAAATATAATAAAAAACAAGTATTTACACGGCATTACTTGACAAGTAGAGATAGATGCGTAATCTAGTTTATATTGTACGTTACACGTTTTTAACTCTACTGGCAAGTGTTGCTCCAATAAAAAAACAACACTGCAATTCAGCGAACTGCCATTACATCGCAACCCGCGTGGGCGCCCCATTATGTACCAAATTTGATAATAACACACCATTCAGCGAATGATTGAAAGTAAACAAACCATCACAGCTTACTATCATGTAGACTCTATCACCCCGTTATAAGGTACATAGTCAAACTACCTTAAAGACGTGCAATTCGTGCTTCTTAAGTGAAATGGCCGGTCGAAAACACTACTGTGGCTGACATGAACTTTCGAAACAATTTCGACAAATAAAAAGCAACATTTTCAATATTCTGACAGATAACTTATTATGCAAACGTTATGAAAGTTGTACTTAATTGTTAAAAAACTTGAGAAATTTGTGTGTCAATATATTTTTGGGTGCCTAATATTATATGTTACTCTATTGTATGCTACGTAGGAGAGCGCTGGTAGCCTGGCGGACTTTTAATCCGGAGGTCTCGGGTTCAAACCCGGGCTCGCACCACTGAGTTGTTTGGAACTCGTGTATGGAATATCATTTGATATTTACCAGTCGCTTTTCGGTGAAGGAAAACATCGTAAGGAAACCGTCGTAAGGAAACCGGACCTAATCCCGATAAGGCCTAGTATTCCCTCTGGGTTGGAAGGTCAGATGACAGTCGCTTTCATAAAAACTAGTGCTTACGCGAATTCATGGGATCAGGTTGTCAAGCAGACCCCAAGCCGGGACAAACGCTAGGAGGAGGAAAAGAAGAAGATGGTATGCTACGTAGAACTTAGAAAGTAGAGTCATTCTGGTCAAGAGCACGCACTTTTTTTCTCAGGTCCTGTGGCTCTGCGTCGCACGTGGTTCCGAAACGGGGACCCAAGTACCTCTAAATTTTGCAAACACGTGTACCTTCCCATCACTGTTGGAGAAACAGGCACTGCGGACCCACAGCGTGCTGTTACCCCAAATGACTCTAATAGGTATATGGACTATCGTTTTCAGCGTTCTTTACAGTTGTGCTCAACATTCCGGCCCAAGGAATATTTAATTTTGCTACCGTAAATAGTCCGTCGCTGTCAGCTTTTTCCTGTCCCTGTATATTACATACCTTACCAGTGTAAGTAACATCTTTTTTTATTCCAACCCCTAATATTTTTTCTTACTTTTCTTTTAGCAATAATTTTGTGTTTTCAAATCATGATTATGGTCAAAACTCAAAATAAGTGTTCATAACTATAATCCAGGAACAAAACTTTGGCATGGCGCTGAATACGAAGAAATGCAATATTTACCAAGGTATCTACTACAGTGTCTACAGTACGACAAAAAAATCTCATCATTTCTATAATGGTCAAGTCAAACACACTCCAACTCACTTTATGTAACATGAGATGTTAATTTGACACCAAATCCAATGGTTTAATAACTTCCTTATTCGTGCCTGTACTTATTTTTTAATATAATAAAACTTTATATTATAGTTTGGAAAGTAAAGGCGTGATATAAATCAATCATTACTTTTTATTTGCCATTTGGCAGAGTGGTGTAATACAGTAGCTACGAACATTGATTTGAAGCTCTTACTTTTATGAGGTAGTCGTTTGTAGTAGCTATGTTTAGGATTTCGAAGAAGGTTGTTGGAGTGTTGAGATACCTGCTATAGCCAACAGTCTGGTTCCAGCGTTGTATATTGTCTAAAACTCGTATACTCACGCGGTTTCAAATCATCGACGGTCTTTTAAGAATTTACTTTCATGATGCAGCGACGACGGTGCGATAACCGCCTCATAAAATTGTTAGTTTCCACGGAAAGTTATCAAAATACAAAGTGAAACTTAATTATAACCTACCAACAATAACTAATAAATATTAAAAGAACGTGTAAACATTCTTGTTAGATGGAATCGATATTAAAAATGTGAATACTGCGCTTCTACCTAATAAACCCAGTTAAATCGATCGTCCATTTTTTATCCTACATGATTGATTTGCCGAGAACAGGTTCCAGAATTGAAACGGTTTTAAAAGGCGTATTTGCACGAGATTAAAGCAAAACATAAGACCTTGTTGTTACTAGTTGATTACAAAGTCTGTGCACAGTGGAAGCGAGCAAAAAGTCATAATTAGCTTTAAATTTTATTCTCCCACATTCCCATCGCCTTAAACCACAAGCAGTATTCGAGCTTTTAAAACTTGACTTACTACGGCCTTGTAATCAATGTGATATTCTTTTATCATCAAATTCATATCAAAACAAAATTGTAATTCTAACAAGTGTCACTGAAGTGTTTGCGGCATCGTATTTACGATAATCAATCTCTGGGTGCGTAGCCAATGTGCCAATGGTTAAAGCTTTGTAGCGTATCGTAGTCATCTCTCTCTATCGCTCTTCCATATTAGTGCGACAGTGACAGTTGCGTTTCGTTCGCTATGGAGCGTTACCCAAGTAACACATCAAAGCAGTATAACGGCAGTCTTACAGCATATCTGTATGCTTTTAGCATTTTGAGTTCGTTTTATAGTAGCATTATAAACGTTTATAGTGCTGATATAGGTCTTAAATGGGCACAAATTACCCAGCTTGAGATCCTATACAGGTCATTTAATAGCATTGCAGGCGCATTATGTCTGCGCTATTAGCATTATCGTTGTCATGGAAAGTGCCAATCGCCTCAAAGAAGCATTAGTACGCTCTATTAAGTTGCCGACTGCATTAAAGAAGCCTTAACACGGCCAAAAAACTTGCTAATCGCAGTAAAGAAGCATAAGTACTCTCGATTAACTTGCCGATCGCAATACAAACGCATTATACTAGCATAAGAGTGTAGTAAAATAAACCTTACGTCAATGCAAAAACGTCTCTAATACCGACGGAACAAATGTTATAATACAATGAACGTTGTGATTTAACTACTTTGTCTCGCAATATAAAATGGACGAAGACGGTACAAAAAACTGAATGAGTGACACGTCATATTTGTTTGCATCCTAACAAAATTTATAAAAGTTTTTGACACTTTTACGTTATTATATCCTTCAAATATTACTGCGCAATGTAGTTTACTGTAAATGTGAATATAAGTTTCATTGAAAATTTTCACGCGCCTTTGATTTATTGTGGTTTTGCTATAAAATAATATAAAAAGATATGCGTCAAATAAGCAAAACAATTGTGTAATCCTCGTATAGAACGAGTTTTGCATTATTAACATAATAGTGTTGGTTGAGCAGTCTTAAATTAAGTAATTTCTTTATTATATAGGTATTTTCCTTGTATAAATAGGTCCGCATGATTTTATTTTTAGGTTATTAATTATTTACAAAATTTGGTCTATATAGACGGAGAGCTAGCCCCGTCCACGTCGGATATGACAATAATGAGAGCAACCAAACCCCTCTAGTCAGTTTGGTATATTATGCTTATTTCTAGATCTGGACATCTGGCAGCTTTAAAGTAGTGGAGGTCAAAGAATGCAAACCATTTCAAGAAAATAAATCCTAGAGATCTGGGTTTGATGCAATATTATGAGAAACTATACAAATACTATACAATATTAAGAGAAATTATACAAAAGTTTATGTTGCGAGAAAGTAGTGCCAAACGATGTATAATAAAATATAGTTCATAGTTTTCGCCTACTGTTTTTGTTTCCGTAATAATCATACATCGGGGTTTTCGGTGCGGGAACGATTTGAGAAAGAGTAGAGATAAACAGATAGGTTGAGAGTTAGTCTGAGAAAATATCATATTATGCTTAATGAATAACTACCTCTCTGTGAATAGCTTACACACTATGATACGAGCTTTTTTTCTTAGAGGCATGTTTGTATTGACTATACTACTACTGATATACTTAGTATTTTAAAAATGCAATTGCATATCCGAAATTTATTAACTAGATCTACCTAAGACAAAGACACGGTATAGTAAGTGTCAAATATTAATCTTGACGTCCGATATTTATGAACTATTTGATTAACTGAAGAGGTTGACAATGATCAGTCATTACATGAATTAATAAAAAAATACTTGAAAAAAATCATAGGTATATGTACCTACAATATATATACATAATAGTCAGCTATTACATATAAATTGTATATACCTATGATTTTTTCGATCAATTATTCTTTAGGTAGAAACGTGCTAGAGTACATTCTGTTTTTTAAGTTAATGCCTACTCTTTGGCTAATGTCAAACATTCCCGCACCGAAAACCCCGATGTATGGTAATAATACACAAAATTTTTTGGTCTAACGTTTTTTTATATCGATTTTTGACCAGTTTTGAGTCGATATTCCAACATATTAACTATAGATAGAATTATAAGGCAAACGACTATCGGTTTTTGAATCTTTTATCTCCATTCTGTAGAGCCGGATCTTGAAATAAATGAGCCGTTATTTTTTTATGATATTTTTAAAATATGGTCTAAAAAACACTTTTATCGATATTCGAATGGTGTAAAGAATCTTACATATACGTAATCTACATATTAGGGTTCCTCTTTGATTTCTCTAAAAACTGTTGAGAGATTTTAATTTTTAACTAATTAAAACAAAATTTATGACCATAAAACCACTTTTTTAGCCTAAACCGGTTCGACTTTGATGTCAAATATCTCGTGGACAATGAATATTGAAGTAAATATAGGATACTATATTGTTTAAAGCCGTTACTGATAATATGATAAGCTATATAAATAATTAGAAAACTAAGGGAATCAGATCCAAGGTCGTTGGCGCCAGGGAGCCCCTTAAAATATAGGCCCTGTCCTTTATAACTGAGACAACTTCGGCAATTTTTACCTAGTTTGGTATTACTATTTTCCAATTAAAACATTTTGCTAGTCTGTCACTGTGACCTCCACCCATTAAAAGCTGCCAGATGCCAGGATCTAGCAATAAGAATAGTATAGCAATCTAACCAGACGGGTTTTGTTGCTCTCATTATTTTGTCATATCTGACGTGGCTAGCTCTTAGTCCAATAGCAGCTCAGTGACCCTTAAAAAATGCCTTATTTATGCCTACAGCATTACACGTGAATAATTATGCTATTAAACAACATTAAGCATTTATTTATGCTATTGTAGAACCTAAGGCACTAAAACCGCTAAAAGCTGTATAGGGGCTGTTCATAAATTACGTCATCAATTTTTTGATAGTAAAGTTGCCAAATAAAGTGACGTCATTAAAAAAAATGCGTTTTAAGCTTAATTGTAAAATAAAAAACTATTTAGTAGATAATATTTTATAGCATTAAAAGTTTATAGAAACACGACTTTCATTCCTTTTTTTACACATTGATGATGTGATCTTCGGAATGACCGCCCCCCCCCCCCTCCTACGTCATGTTACCATCATCCGATGTCCAGACCCCCCCCCCCATTTGAAATGACGTAATTTATGAACAGCCCCTTATAGTGAATTACTTGGCTTTATAATGGTTTATATTATTGCTATTATACTGCATTAGGAACGTATTGCCTACTTATAAATGCTATTGTACACCCTAAGGCATTAAAAATAGCTGAAAGCTGTATAGCGAATTTACGTGGCATTATAATGGCTAATATTCATGCTCTTAAACAGTATTAAGCATTTATTTATGCTATTGTAGAACCTAAGGCACTAAACCAAACCGAAGCATTAGTGTAGCAAACCAAAACGCAACTGTACATCATTCAGCTGTACAGTTGCATGTTGTTCGCTGCACTAAAACTAATGGCTAAACAAAAGCATTTACATATGCCATTATACAACCGTTATACAGCGTAAAGCATCATAAAATGCTATTGTAGAACCTAAAGCACTAAAAACAGCTGAAAGCTTTATACCGGATTAACGTGGCATTATAATGGCTAATATTCATGCTCATAAACAGCATTAAGCATTTATTTATGCTATTGTAGAACCTAAGGCACTAAACCACACCGAAGCATTAGTGTAGCAAACCAAAACGCAACTGTACAGCATTCAGCTATACAGTTGCATTTTGGTTCGCTGTACTAAAACTAAAGGCTTTAAGAAAGCATTTATACATGCCATTATACAACCGTTATACAGCTTAAAGCATTATATAATGCTATTGTAGAACCTAAAGCACTTAAGTGCTTTTAAACAGTCGAAAGCTGTACAGTTGCGTTGTGGTTTGCTGCACTAAAGCTAAAGGCTTTACAAAAGCATTTAGATATGCCATTATACAACCGTTATACAGCTCAAAGCATCATATAATGCGACAAGTTGCTCGTTGAACGTATATAAGAGTTTATACGGTCCTTAAGTTCGAAATAAGTTAACTATTCATATGTTATAATTTATAATGCTTCCTGTGTTACTTGGGTAACGACTGGCACGTTGGCTACGCACCCTGGTCGTTATGATGAAAATCTGTTATTGGGTGAATACTCGAGCAGTTTGTTTGATGACATGTTTATCAATAAGTTTTTATATTAATTGCACCTGTTGGCAAAGCTTAAATAAATAAATAAAATTAACCAATTGAATAACAAGAAAATGACGATCTGAAAAAGTTAATCGTCAGTTCTGCCAGGTCAAGTGAAGGTATTAATTAATTGTATTATTCGAATAGAAATTCAGTAAATATGATGTTCGATAAAGCATAGGATCGGCCCGGATATGTTTAAGACCAGGGAAACATACAGTGAAGTGTTATCTCGCTTAGATATGAAAAGCAACTCCACAGAGCCCAAGACATAAAGCCCCTTGTTTGCAACTGCCACCGTCGTAAAACTATGAAATCCAATAGAATATTGTACACTTGTTCAGATCTGAAGGTCCAGCTATACTGGTTCTCGTGAGGCAAATGCTCGGAGGACAAAAACAGCCCTGACATCAGCAGGAGCTGTAATTTGAAATGATTAACTGCGACAAAAAGGAAATAAATTTGATTGCAGAGAATTTATGCTGAAATAATGAGGACGTATTGGAAGTTGGAGTTCTTTATTGCTCGAAATTAAATGTGTTAATTATATGGGACGCTTATGATATAATTAGTATTTTTTGTTATATTTTGTCCTTATTGTGCAGTAAGCATAACGAACAAGAAAATAATTTAGTAATGTCATAACATAACTTATGAATGTCACCAGTGGCGTGCACTTCATAAAGACAAAAAGACACTGCCTACCCTACTATAATTCCGATACCCATCCTTTTAAACTAATTAATTTAATTTACACCCGATCGTACTATCAGTAATCCATATAACTTAAAGCATTCTAAAATTTAATAAGCGCTCCATCTATCGATTAAACATTGTTATCAATAGTCATCATCTATATAGTATCGCGACGAAGTTTACACCACGCGGCACTAGCGCCGCTGCTTGCCTTGCACGGCAAAGACAGAAAACATTTCCTTCTAAACCTTTCTATGTGTGCGTCTCCGTGAGGCGTAGTTACGCGGTTACAGTGTAGTGGACCTTCCTATAAATACGAGCACACAATGATACAAGTAACGCACACATTTACACGCAGAAAGACAGTGTCTATCGTGCCACTCTTGACTCCTAAACGATGACGGCCGAAGGTTTCCGAATAGTTCCGATTCCGATGGTTACGTGACTATTTCAAAAAGTAGCATTGTTTATGATAATTTAGTGCAAATGCGAGACAATTATTTTATTAGTTTTATTCGGATTTTGCATTTCTTATTAGGCCGCCATTTTTTGTTTGTTTTGGTTTGGTGAGATAACACGATAACAGTTGCCGGTAAATTGTGATTAGTGAAAAGATGGATAATTTAAATTATGAAAGTTGTACGGTGGGTGTGGGTGTCAAAGTTGTACGGTGGGTGTGGGTGTGCAGAATATTAAAAATTATGTTTTTTCAAAGCTTTCTTTTAGTAAAAAAAAAAGAAGTGATTGAAAAGGGCCGGTGTACACCGGAATTTCAGTTAACACAAACAAGTGTTTATTGTTTTCAAACATTAAAACAGTATCTTTCCCAACTTTTACGACTCCGTCATTATTAACTGACTTGACCTTGACAACGAAATGAAAACCATCACGATGAAACGCATCACATTTTTTTGGTAAGTTACTAGCTCTTTTTTTTGCCTACCCAGTCTCAAATCTCTGTGCACGCCACTGAATGTCACAAGTCAAATTAAAAATATGTTTAACGTTACGCAGTTTCGCTCACTATTGGTAATTTGGCATAGCAAACGGGTCCATTTTCGCAAAAAAATCTAATATTTAAAGTATAGCTTTAGCTAGCCGTGTACACAAAACTTTCAACTTGTCTACGTTGCCCGAAGTTTATGGACACAAAAAACATCGATGTACTACATAGATGCAAATATCTCTTTGTACTGTTCATTACACTCTCAAAAGCGAGATGAAAGTGATTGGTCGGGCGAGAGGAACTCCAAACTCGTGTATACGAAGATCTATTTATGCTTTTTTTACGATAAATTTCACCTTGCCATTGTTTGTATTGATGTTTCTCTGATTTGCCGATATGTAGAATCAATCTATACTTTCTTTTAGACGGACAGGGATTCGATCGGTTAGAATTTTAGCGGGCCACAATGGAGATTTTTTCGCACTGACATTAGCAGGTCATTGACTGCTCGGTGATAGTAGAAAGGGAATGACTCAAAAGAAATGTGTACTTTTCAATGCCATTGTCAGATAACAATAATTTAATACGTTTCTACGGTTTGTTAAATATTGTACAAGTACGTAGTCGTAACCGCTATTACTGGTTATTTCACACTTTACGGTTCTACTGAACTTTCTGATTAACAACTTGTAACTGTTAACTTGACAACAAGACAAAGATATTGCTTTAGAGCCAGGGATACTTTCAGCATTTAAGTAGAAAAAAATTGTGAGGCAAATGTACGTGTCTATCAAAACGCAATTTGCATTTGTCACTCTGAATTAGCATTTTCTAATGTAAAACGTATAGACCAAATTAGCATGGCTGTGGTATCCCGTGACCTGGCGCATGGTACATGAGTCACGCATGCTAATGTCATTGAGAGCAGACGCGGCGGCGCGCGCGCGTGACGGTGCGCAGAATACACGACGCAAAGAATCTAGTACAACGATCTAGCCAAACAGAATCGCTGATAGTTTTTACAAGCATATGACAGTGTTTATTGTTAAAATCTTGAAAGCCAGATTCTCATGTCCAATTAAACTGAAATTTAGCGTACCTGCGTAACTTGTATAATAATACAATATTTTGTTATTTGGTCTGATGGGTGGTCATAATAATTCTGTGATAAAGCAATGTTAGCTCAGGTGTTTGGGTTTTTAAGAATCATTTCGTTGAGCGTTTTCTAGTAAGAAAATACAGTAGGCGTTAAAAGATTGTATAAATAATTTTAAAGAAAAATAAAACGACTTTACTTAGGCTACTCCACCTTTCCAAGAGCAAAAATCCGAGATACTGTAAAAATACTCAAATCATTATATATGTGCCTATAATATTTGAAGAGTTCCCTCGAATTCTCCGGGATCCCATCATCAGAGCCTGACCTGATGACAATCGGACCAACTGTCAAGCAGTGTTGGCCGAACGTTAGTGTAATTGAAAATTAAAAATTGAAGATTGAAACACGTTAGTTAAAATTGAACACTAATAGTTTAATGCAAATTGATTTCAATTAGAATTGAAATTAATTGTAACTAACGTGTTAATCATTTGCGAATAACTAACTAATAATTGAAGATATTTAATTTTTAGTCTTTCTCCAAAATTTAAACATTAATATAATTTTTAGTGTAGATTGAATTGGTAATTGACATTAATAATTTACCTAACTAAACGCGAATTTAGGTTAAGCTACGAGGTTTGGATTTTTGTTTCGATTTTGGCTCTGGCCACGGGGGCTTGTATTAATAAGCAATGGGACCGGTATCCTAAGATGGAGGTCATGCTGGACCCTGGGGATCCCTACTGGATCTCGGGTTTGGCGCATCATAGACTCATGCTGTTTGGGACAATTCGACTTGTACTGATGAGCAGATGGTACCGGTATCAAAATCTGGAGCTCATGCTGGACCCTGGGGATCCCTACTGGATCCCTAGTTTGGCGCATCATAGACACATGCTGTTTGGGCTCATTCAACTTGTACTGATGAGCAGATGGTACCGGTATCAAAATCTGGAGCTCATGCTGGACCCTGGGGATCCCTACTGGATCTCGGGTTTGGCGTATCATAGACTCATGCTGTTTGGGCTCATTCAACTTGTACTGATGAGCAGATGGCACCGGTATCAAAATCTGGAGCTCATGCTGGACCCTAGGGATCCCTACTGGATCTCGGGTTTGACGCATAATAGACTCATGCTGTTTGGGCTCATTCGACTTGTACTGATGAGCAGATGGTACCGGTATCAAAATCTGGAGCTCACGCTGGACCCTGGGGATCTCGGACTTGGCGCATCATAGACTCATGCTTTTTGGGTTTTTTATCTTCATCTTAATCTTCTTCATCTCCTTCACCTTCTTCATCTGTAGGTAGACCTAGGTCCAGCATGAGCTCCATCTTGTGATATTGGTCCCAACTTCCAAACCGGAGATGCAGTTTTAACATTAATTATTAGTGTAAGGCAGGATTAATTTAGTTACACTAACGTTAATCTAATTAACTGTTAATCTTATTAAATTTTCGAGACGTTAGTGTAACTAATAGGTTAATTCTAATTGACGGTTAGTGTAATTAACGACGTCACAAAATCAATGCGAACTAACGTTAGAAAAATTGATGTTAGTGTAATTGATTAGTTACGGAATTAAGTTTCAATCTCATTGATCAATTTTCAATTCTAATTGAAATTAACGGCCAACACTGCTGTCAAGTATACATTCCGAAACTCATGAGCCAAACAGGTTTGGCTCATCCAGTCCCTACCAAAAACGGCATAACTTTTTCAGTTGCGAAGTGCCGAATCTTGAGGTAAGGTGACCAACTACCTAAGCTCAGTCTAATATCAGTATAGGACCATCATTAAGCATAGACATTTAAGAAGATGAGACATCGATCGAGCCAGGTTTGAGTTCCAGGAAAAATCGTATTCCCAACTTGGGAAAAGAATTAACACTTATTGACAAAATCAACCAAGCCATTTCAATAAAATAATTTGAACGTGTATTTAGCGTCTAACTGAACTATCTGTGCGTACGAGCGCTGTAACGGAAGCGCAGGGCGGCGCGTGCGCAGGTAAAGGCTATTGACGCGACACAGATCGGTGTTGTAACACCGCGTAACGAGAACTTTTATAGCACGTCACTATTGTCACTAATAAACAGCAAACACTAGATTAAATTTAATATGTTTGCCAGATTTCAGCATTTCTCAGTTGCTCCAAGGTTGGAGATTCTGGAAGAGATTCCGTAAAGGGATAAGTTCGCCTTTGTACAAATTGTATGTTTTTGTAATTATCTCGTGTATAATGTTATTGTGCAATAATGTGTTTCCAGTACTACTATTAATTGTAACTATTAATATGTTTACTAGGTAGTCTCTCATAAATAAACTTTGGCTAGGTGGTACTTTTGTAATAAGCCACCAGTGGAGTAAACTAAATACCTACGTCCAGAACTCGACGCAAAAGAAATCAAGTTGGTCTCGAAATACTCCTGTAAAAGTGACCAGCAAAATAACTTCGTCTCCAGGAAAAGTATTCCAGCGCATTCCCGGTTACAAAATACAACGACATTGACCTCAATTTCTTACCTAAGATATATATAGCGATAGATCTTTACTTGCTAGTTTCATAGATTTGAATACGAAACTTTCCCTGGGAGCAAATTATGCTTTGTTGAAGATTATGCCGGTTAGACTTAGAACTCTTAGAAGGTATTTCTTTATTTGCCCAAAAACTAGAAATGGGTACTACATAGTAATTTTAGAATAATCTTAAATAAATATAAGTATTATGGGACAATCTAACACAAACCGACCTAGTCCCACAGTAGGCTCAATAAGTCTTGTGTTGTGGGTACTATATTGTGGCATGACCGGTCATTGTGGCACTCTTTGGGGGAGGCCTATGTTCAGCAGTGGACGTCTTTCGGCTGATATGATGATGATGATGATGATGATGTGGGTACTAGACGACGATATATATTGAGCTGACTGTGGGCCTAGGTCGATTTGTGTAAGATTGTCCTATAATATTTATTATTTATATGATAGATAGATATAGGTTAATACTTAAACACGTAGAAACATCCATAACTCAGGTACAAATACCTGTGATAAAAACCCAAATAAATGCCCTTACCAGGATTCGAACCCGGGACCTCTTGCTTCGTAGGCAGTGTCACTACCGACTGAGCTAGGAGGCCGTTTAATCTTTCGTAGGTACACAAGTTTTAGAAAACTTACTGGCACTTGCCAGATTTCGAATGGTTTACAAGCCACACATTGAACTACTTCAAATACAGATTACATTCCAAGAAAGTGCTAGAGTATATTATTTCAAGCACCTGCGCCCCATTCCGTTAATCTTGTCACCCAACGAATTAGCCTCGAGGCCCTCGGAAGAAGCTATTAGCGAAATTATGCGCCGGCGACCCAATGACCGCATATCCTGACACCGCAAAGCAAAAACGACTTAAATCACTGAGGATCTACTACGGAAAAACTACTTTTTTGACTTGATTGCCTATTGGAGAGAGGCTCGGAAACAATAAATACGTTACGGAAAGTAATTGTATGGGAGATTTTTAATAACCAGTGCGGCAGGTTAAGAAATCTCAAGTTCGGGGAACATTTTTGGGGTTGAGCTTTAAGAGTTTAAGTAGCTCGTCTTTGAGAGGCTATACTTTTACTCCCAATGTGTTTATACTGCACATTCTTTTGCATGCTCAAATATATCGAGTCACCCTTTCAACACATCAATTACCATGAATCAAGTGAACAAACGAGTAAATCACCAAGGGTTATGCCGACGCAAGGTTTTTTGCAACAATTGGAAGTATGTCAGTCGGATTCAAATACTGCAAGTCAACTTTAACCCACATCTCGTCTCGAATTGAGCGCACATGTCATCACATGCGTCTTCGACCACGATTTAATATGTCATAAAAAGTTTTTAATAGGAAATATTTACGATGATTTTGTTGTTAATACACTCGCGTGCAAATAATTCGGGTCAGTACGAAAAACTATAATATCTCCTAAACTAATAAAGCTAGGAGCCTGAATTAAATTGTATATTATAGATAAATGCATAGTTAATAGAACAACGTCAAGAGTTAGAGATGATATTCACTTGTTTATTTAATTAACATAGTAAACACGATATCAATTAATTATAGGTAAAAAGCAACCGTGGTACCTCACACACAAAACTAAAAACAAAAAAAAAGTAAAACATATCAATACTTCGTATTGCCTCCTCGGGCTCTTCTTACAGCTTCTAAACGATTGGGCATACTGTTCAATAAGTTTCTTATGCGTTCTTGCGGGATATTAGCCCATTCTTCCACTAACGCCTGTTTCAGGTCTCTAAGTGTAGCTGGGGCGGGGTTTCGATTTCTTACACGCCTTCCGAGCTCGTCCCACACGTGCTCAATCGGATTTAGGTCCGGCCTTCTCGAGGGCCAGTTCATAGTGTTAATGCCAACCTCCTCAAAATAATCTTCCACAATCTGTGCGGTGTGTGGCCTGGCGTTGTCATGCATGAACATTGAGTTTTCACCCATATTAATTAAATATGGGCCTACATGCTCATTAAGAATCTCTTCCACATACCTGGCACTAGTTAACGTTCCATTTTCTATCAAAACTAATTGCGTGCGACTCTCTGAAGAGATTCCAGCCCAAACCATAACAGTCCCACCGCCGAAAGTAACTTTTTCTTCAAAACAGGCTGGAATAAAACGTTCACCTGGCCGTCTGTAAACTCTTCGCCGCCGGTCATGTGCATAGAGCATAAATCTGGATTCGTCAGAAAACATAATTCTTGCCCATTCATCGGCACCCCATCGCCTGTATTCGCGTGCGTAAAGTTTCCTTGCAGTTCGATGCCCTCTGTCAAGTTTTGGGCCATTTGCCGGTCTATGTGGGGTCAAATTAGCTTCACGAAGCCGCCGCCTTACAGTCCACTCGCTGATGTCATCTCTTCGGGTCTCCCGAAGTTGGTTTTTGACTTCAACTGCAGTGAGATGCCGATTTCGGAGCATTGTTGTTACAATAAATCGATCTTCTCTAGCCGTAGTACATCTCGGCCTGCCAGTTCCTGGTCTTCGAAGGTTCCTGCCAGTTTGTAGGAAACGTTGGAGGACCCTCTGCACCGTAGATAGTGACACGCCTGTTCTTCTTGCTGTATATCTCTGACTTCTGCCTTCTTGTAACAAAGTGACGATACGTGTACATTCATATTGTGTTAGCGACATGATAGTAATTCAATAATGACCATCAAAGTCAACAAAAACTGCCTTTTATCATTTTGCTTTGACAGATTGAAAACAAAAGTGAGAAAACAATCAAAAGTGAAATAAGCTCAATTTGAATTTGGTACCAAATTCGACTTTTTTTTAAATAAAACTTTTTCCAGAATTCTTGTAGAACATTGAAGGTTCAATTTAATACGATATTAAATTATCTTTAATACACAGTTAGTTTCCTGCACATACCGCTATTAATTTGCAAAATATAAGGGTTTTTGTCACTGACCCGTATTATTTGCTCGCGAGTGTAGATAAAACTATGTATACCTACTTCTTACTTATGATCGTCAACAAGATACATTCTAACCTATTGACCTACGTCACAGTAAAGTGGACATCGGGCAACGTGCTAAATAAATAGCTAATATTTGATTGCTTTTTCTGTTAGTTTTTCGCTATAAATTCCTTCTTGATGATGTACTCGTACATGTGTCAGTTTATCTCTCTTTTTCGGCGAATCCTCGTTATGATTCCTTCAAAATATATTCTTAACCACCTACGAGGTGATGGTCTCAAAATTTGAACAAACGCAAATAAATTTAATAAAATCAAACTACACCCGCACACACAGATATAAACAGTATGGAGACAAGAATTCAAACTTTAAAAGGACACCGACAGATTCATAACTACACAGGATTGTTATTTTGTGTGAGTAGCAGCTCTCCACCATGCTGTAACACTGTACTTACCTATCACGTTTACATATCCGACCTACAATAGTTATTGGGCCCTTCAAAACCCTATCTGTCTCACGCCAGTCGACCCGATGGTCGTGCCCACACTGCGAACACTGCATGTGAGCGCAAGTGTCCGGGAACCTGTCCATTTGGGCACCCGGTCACTGGGTCAGCGCAGCGCAGTTCATGGGCGCCAGCAAGCGCGTAACATCCGAAACTACACGCTAAGATTATAGACTGGCTGCAATATTTACTAAACCTAACAAATTGTAATAGTATTATATGATCCCAACAGGCACAACCCATAGACAATAGCGAGCGCACCTGGCCGGAGGCCGGACTAGTCGGGAACCTGTCCATTTGGGCACCCGGTCACTGGGTCAGCGCGAGTCATGGGCACCAGCAAGCGCGTAACATCCGAAACTACACGCTAACATTATAGACGGGCTGAAATATTTACTAGCTCTAAAAAAAATAGTATTCTACGATCCCAACAGGCACACCATCTGCAGACAATAGCGAGCGCAACTGGTCGGACTAGTCGGGAACCTGTCCGTTTCGGCACCCGGTCACTGGGTCAGCACGAGTCATGGGCGCCAGCGAGCGCATTCATTAGACTCGCGCGACATCCGAAATGACATGAAGTGTTGATGAACGGCTTGCTTATCATGGCATATGTGTAGTGCAAATAAACAGTACGATAGCTTCCTTACTAAACTTTATTTTTATGGTAATGTAAATACTATTATTATTCAAGAACACCTTCTTGGTACAGAAGATAGACATAAGATGATGTCACTCGAAACTTTTTAGTGGGGTACCTAACACAATAAGCGATTTGATTATTAAATTACTAGTACTTATTAAGACAATTAAAACGAAATATTAAAACGTTAGGTAGGTAACCGATATTTAATGGAAAGTGAAAATATATAAATTATTACAAGTGAATTCAATATACCTAAATAATAACCTATTTAAATAACCAGATAATTGTAATAACTGATTGCAAACACAATAAACCACCACGGCCTATCACTTTCATTGTAACTAAAAACTAAACCCTTTAAATATTCATGACCAATATGACCATGACCACGAACAATTTACTCAAAGATTCTTTCACACGCTTAATTACCACACAAGAGGGGTAATTTATTAACCTGATACGGGTAATTTAATCGGAATTCAAGATCAACCTTTAATAACTACACATTTATGTGCCGTACTTTTTGTTTGTAGATTTAATTGTTGGGAACTGGGAAGTTCGGAGGAAACTGCGTTGAGGAGCCATTAAATAGTGAAATTGTGGACTTACAATCGAAAAGTTATATATCTTGAACCATATTGCCATAAAACTGTTTAGAATTTTATGCAAATTATCTTTGAGAAGTGAATTGAGTGCAAGTTAAAAGGAAAGCGAATCTTTGATTTTCTTTATGGCAGTGACTGGAGAACGACAGATACACATGAAATAATAATAAGAGGGAGACCTTTGCCCAATAGTAGGATACCACCTATCAATCTTAAATTATTAAAATACTGTAATAGACAAAACCTTGTACAATATTTCAAAAAATTAATATCTTTGTACCATACCCGCATCAATGTGGCACACATAAGACATAAATTATGGCATAAAGTTTCCGCTTACACTGCACCACAATGCACCAATCCAAACAGTCATATTAACATTAAAAGCCCAAATATGTAGAGCTGTTCTTAATCTAAGACCAACATGTCTATAGACTCAAGTTTAAACAAACTCCTTCCCATGTAGAGTCCGGTGTTGAAGTAAAAGTGGATTTTCCTAAAATACGCGAGAAAGGTGGCGCGGGCGTAGGAGACGCATAATGATCACCTTATCTTTTTATCGGCTTGACGTGTTATAAGTTTTATACAGGGTGACTGGTAATTCGTCGTATTCTTTCAAGGGGGTTATTCTACAGCTTATTTGGAGTGATTTAAGTCCAGTCAAGCAGGGGTCAAAACTCATTGGTTTTCAAGTTATTCAAGATTTTAGATTTTTTTAATAAATACCCGCTTTTTGACCTAAAACTAGTATTCTTTATAAACTACGTATTTTTCAAATAAAAAAAAAAGATTTTCCGAATAGCCAATGAATCACTGATTACGTAAAATAATAAAAAAAGTGCAAAACATTCAATATTTAGCAAATAAAAGCATCTGAAGTCAGAAGTTTTTGTATTTTTTTTAATCTTGTTACATTTTAAGGCATAACTAAAAAAAAAGTAATGAAGTGTTATTACTTTTTTTTTAGTTATGCCTTAAAATGTACAAATTACAGAATTTATTTCCTCAGTTCATAAGCTTTCTAAAAAGGTACAATTTATGACATTTTATGCTCATTTTTTACAATTAATAATAATAATACCAGAGCAGGTACAGGACTTAGCGTACTTGACTTTACTTGTTTGTGTCGTTTTAAACTCGCCGAAGGCATACTTTGTCTCCAGTTTCTTATCTTATCTTATTCCTTGAGGTAGTAGGCACTGCAGATTGCCTTTGGTGAAACAAACAAACTGATTAAGGGTTGTGACGTCACGGCCACGTCACAACGCAACAGCGACCGGAGCAGCGGGGTGCGACGCGCGGCGGGCTGAGAGCACCGGCCGCGTCCCCTCCGCGCGCCCGCCGCCGCCGCGCACCTATATAACCCGGCGCGCACCGAGCCTCCAGGCAGTCGATGTTTCGAGCTCGCGCTAGAAACAACGGCTGCACAGTCCGGCGTTGCGGCGCGCGTCCATCTCGCGTCGTCCCGGGCTTCCCTAGGGCCGAGTCCCTGAATAGGCCGCGCGTGTACTCGCGTCGACACGCCGCAGGACTCTTCCTTCCTTTCCCCCCGTAGTATAGCCTATCCTGACCGCGCGTGTGCTCGCGTCGACAAGTCGGAAGGTTATCCCCAGTACCCTAACCCATTAAACCTGAATAGGCCGCGCGTGTACTCGCGTCGACACGCCGGAGGTTTCCTGATACCTGTTCCCCGGGGAACACTCCGCTATCCCACTAATCCAGGGCTCTCGATGCCAACCAATCGCGTGACACCGGGTTTGTTTATAATTGAGACTACCGTGTCTTCATAGCCCGCTCCCTTCAGGGGCGGATTAATGCTAATTAGGTTAAGGTTGCTTTATTGATAATAAAGGGCGTAAAAGACCCAGATTTGTTAAAGGTAACCGTGTGTTTTTAATCACCTGATCCTCCATACCCTGAGTTAGCCTGGAAACCTTCGCAGAGCCCCTCAGGCTGAAGGATATGTATGGTTCGTTCTCAGCGACAACCATTACATTTGGCGCCCAACGAAAAAACTCACTAAAGGAGTTTTGGTTAGCTCAGGAGGATCACATAGATAAATAAATAAATTTAAATACAAATAAATAAATAAATTTAAAGACATATTACACTCGACGCATCCCGCCCACCCGTTCAAGGGTATAGGTAAGGTGATAATTAACCGTTACATTCACAGAGTAGCCCCGTTGCCTAGCCACCGTCCTCCAGCCTAACGTCAGCAACCAAGGAAGCCAGACCCGTCCGGACCCAACACGTGGTAAGTCGAAGCCGCTATCCCAGATCGCCTTCCGCTGAGCAAACTGGTGAGTGAGACCCGTATATCCCGACGCGTCGACCTAGCCAGACCGCGAAAATGCCAACGGCCTGGATCTACCATTTAAATAAAGCAGAATTAGTTCAGCAAGCCGAAGCGAGACAAATACAGACCGAAGATCTAAATATGGAGCAAGTAAGAAAGTTGTTAGTAGAAGCGGTGAAAGAAACCGACGAAGGTAAGCCAGATGAATTTAAAACACCAGACAAAAAGCGAACAGTGAAAATGGACCAACCTGACAAGAAGGACGGATCCAAGAACTTAGGGAAAATAATCAGGGACTGGAACCTCACATTTCGACCAGTAGACAACGCAGTCGAATTCGTAGAAAGGTTGGAAGAGCTAATACTGGCAAGCAATATAACAAAGGAGGACGTGCTACCCGCCCTACCCCGGATACTACAAGGTAAAGCCTTATTGTGGTACAGAAATAACGTCGACACATGGAAGACCTGGGATGACTTCATGGCATTATTCAAACTTTACTATTTCCCCGCTAATTATGAAGAGAACCTTGTCGCAGAGATTATAGCAAGGAAACAGAGATACAAAGAGAAGTTCACGGACTACCTCACAGATCTCCAAACGTTAATCCGAAGGTATGGTAACCTGTCAGAAAAGGAAAAGTTGCACCGCATTCACGAGAACATGCAGAAGAATTATAAATTATACATCAGGAAACGAGACTTTAAGGACCTGTCCGGATTACTACAACTCGCTTCCGAGTACGAGAACATAACGAGTGTACCAAATGGCAACCAGTGCAATGTGTACAGAGATTCACACAGCAGTGACCAAGACAAAGACATGGCCCCGCAGGAGGAGCAAGGGACTTTACAAGCAACCAGGTACGACGCAAGGACGTGCTGCTGGTTATGCGGCAAGTCGGGACACACAACCAAAGAATGCCGCTCAATAAGACGGATATTTTGTAGGGAATGTGGAAAACAAGGTGTCTTGAGCAAGAACTGCTGCAAGAAGAAACAATGGGGGAAAAATGAAGCCGTAGGAGCCGCAGGGGACCGTAACCGAGAGGACAACAGAATGTACGAACAGGTGCAGATAATGGATAAAGAATATCACTGTTTAGTTGATACAGGCTCAACAAATACATACGTGGACCAACAAACATACAAGGAGTGCATCGATAATGGTGCAGTGGAAAAAGAAGTACAAAGAGAAGTGACACTTGCCAACGGCGCAAGAGCACAGGTAAACAAAAACGTGTTGGTAGATATTAAAATGAAAAACGCAAGGATCAAGCACTGGGTACGTGTACTACCTTCAACCAATTGTACCATAATAGGAATGGACGTCCTGAAGCGAGTCGGCATGGCAGTCACATGGGCAGGGGAAAAGTCCACCAAGGAAGAGGACGCCCACGATGAACACAGAAGTGCACAGGGTGAATCGAGGGGGGAAGTTTCGGAACCACGACACAACACAATAGACAGTGAAGGAGAAACCACATCCGCACCAGCACTAACCCACATGAACGACATGGCACATGAAGTAACCAGATCACAAAAGAAGGAATTAGAAGCAATACTTCAACGTGAATTTAAACTGTGGGAGAAAGCACCAAAAGGAAGCACGCGGGTAGAACACAGAATCAAGTTGAAACATACAGAACCGATTAAACGAAAGTATTATCCGAGGAACCACAAACTACAACAATATCAGTCCGATATAAGATATCTGAGCGGGAAGCAGAACCATATTGTCCATGAAATGCCAAGGAATCCAATATACACAGCAGAGGAAAACAACAAGAAGCTAGCGCAAGTAGCAGATAACACAGACCGATCAAAAGAATACTGCGTGAAGGATGGTAAGCTGTATAGAAAGATACATAACCAGGCATATCGACAAACGGATTTGAGTTCAAAAGGGAAAAGATGCGTTCCAGAGCAAGAAAGAATACAAGTAAGACATCAAAATCACGATGTACCGAGGGCAGGCCATATAGGAAGGGCCAAAACCATAAAAAGGATAGCACAAAGGCACTATTGGCCAGGGATGCAAAGCCAAATAGTGAACTACGTGAAGAAATGCACCGGATGCCAGAGAAGAGCATCAGACACCCAGAAAAATTACTACGACAAACACAGAGAACAAAAAAGGAAAAGAAACCACGACCTGTCAGATGCAAGTAAGAGTTTTTGCGCCAAGTTAGCACCAAAGTTCCAAGGTCCATGCAAAATACAAGGTAAGAAGTCACCAGTCGTTAACATACGGCGGCAATGTGACGGACATGGACGAACGGTCACAGCTCATATTAAAGAACTGAAGGAACACTCTCACTATCAGCCAACAGAAGGAGACGGAGGACGGTCCGGCACAGGAATGGTGGTTCGAGTTCAGTGGCCACAGGCTGCAGAGAACCAGAGGCAGAAATAGCGGCAATTAACCGAAGATGGTTTTGATTTTTTTTTTTTACCGGCATTATTCTTTTTAATTCTATTTGCCAAGATTAGTATTAGTAGTTGTTAGGTAGTAAATTCTACAACATTCCGTTTCTTCTTTTACATACCACCCCGTTATTATAGATAATGATAGTTATCAATCACAGATCCCGTAAATAAACAAATTGATATAGCATAGCAAAGCTAGTGGATAAGCCACAGCATATAAACATAAATATACACCAAAGTAGCGGAAAATCACAAATTTCCGAAATCAAATACTTACTTATAAGCGAAGTAAACAAGTTGAAAAAAAATTGGTAAAACTGGATAGTGGGACCAAGAGTCCCAATTTATGCAAATTATTAACGGTGATTTTTACCCCAGGTAAAAATCTCCTCGTCGAAGGAGGCAGTGTGACGTCACGGCCACGTCACAACGCAACAGCGACCGGAGCAGCGGGGTGCGACGCGCGGCGGGCTGAGAGCACCGGCCGCGTCCCCTCCGCGCGCCCGCCGCCGCCGCGCACCTATATAACCCGGCGCGCACCGAGCCTCCAGGCAGTCGATGTTTCGAGCTCGCGCTAGAAACAACGGCTGCACAGTCCGGCGTTGCGGCGCGCGTCCATCTCGCGTCGTCCCGGGCTTCCCTAGGGCCGAGTCCTGAATAGGCCGCGCGTGTACTCGCGTCGACACGCCGCAGGACTCTTCCTTCCTTTCCCCCCGTAGTATAGCCTATCCTGACCGCGCGTGTGCTCGCGTCGACAAGTCGGAAGGTTATCCCCAGT
Source organism: Pammene aurita (assembly GCA_947086415.1). Taxonomy (NCBI): domain Eukaryota; kingdom Metazoa; phylum Arthropoda; class Insecta; order Lepidoptera; family Tortricidae; genus Pammene; species Pammene aurita. Next base: position 11,143,821 of record OX352293.1, on the reverse strand, counting down.
ACCCTAACCCATTAAACCTGAATAGGCCGCGCGTGTACTCGCGTCGACACGCCGGAGGTTTCCTGATACCTGTTCCCCGGGGAACACTCCGCTATCCCACTAATCCAGGGCTCTCGATGCCAACCAATCGCGTGACACCGGGTTTGTTTATAATTGAGACTACCGTGTCTTCATAGCCCGCTCCCTTCAGGGGCGGATTAATGCTAATTAGGTTAAGGTTGCTTTATTGATAATAAAGGGCGTAAAAGACCCAGATTTGTTAAAGGTAACCGTGTGTTTTTAATCACCTGATCCTCCATACCCTGAGTTAGCCTGGAAACCTTCGCAGAGCCCCTCAGGCTGAAGGATATGTATGGTTCGTTCTCAGCGACAACCATTACAGGGTCATCAGCTAATGAGCTAATAAGTTAAATTACTTTAATTAGTTTGTTTGTGTCACTTTCATTCTTACGGCGGGTTTTTCGCCTTCTGTTCCTTATCTTATCTTAATTTTATTGGGTGGCGATGCTTCTCATGGGGTGGGGGTGAGACTAACCAGGTTTAAATAGGTCATGTAGTAATTAATCAGTTAGTTACTTTCAACTTTTTTTCCAATTCGGACGATATTGATAACTAAGTTTTTTCTCAAATGGCTACTTACGAATTTGAAGAATACGCAGATATCATTTATTGTTACGGACTCTGTGATGGTGACGCCGCTGCAGCTAGAAGGGAGTACCAACTTCGTTTTCCTAACCGCCGTTTACCTCACGTAAGCGTGTTTGGTTCATCGTACCGTCTTATTCGGGAAACAGGATCAGTTAAACGCCGTCAAGCTGATGCTGGAAGACCTCAACAATACGATCCTGCTGAAGAAGAAGAAATGTTGCACTTTTTCCGGGCAGACGGTACTACTTCGACGAGAATTATGGCTAACCGGCTCGGTATGTCTCAGTGGAAGGTGTGGTTTACCCTGCACTCAGCTCGACAGTATCCGTATCATTACACTCCAGTACACGCTATTGAAGAGGGAGACCCAGCAAGAAGGATGGATTTCTGCAGATTTTTAATTAATGCTGATATCGAAGATCCCGAATACCTAAAGAGAATTTTGTGGACGGACGAATCTAATTTCGACCGTGACGGGATAACAAATTACCACAATCTGCACTTTTGGGCTCCCAAAGGTCAAAACCCAAAGAAATCAAACGAAGGAGCTCACCAACAAAGATTTTCTTTGAACGTGTGGATGGGAATCGTGCACGATAATTTAATCGGACCTTTTTTTCTGCCAGCTCGATTAACCGGCATCGCGTATGAAACTTTTTTGAGGGATGTGCTACCGACGCTACTGGAAGATGTGCCGCTTGCGACAAGAATTAACATGATTTATCAGCACGATGGCTGCCCTGCTCACTTTTACCGGGGTGTGCGGCAGCGGATGGATGAAAACTACCCAAGAAGATGGATTGGTCGAGGTGGCCCAACCCCTTGGCCAGCCAGGAGCCCAGATTTAACTCCGTGTGATTTCTACATCTGGGGTCACATGAAGGCGTTGGTCTACGACAGACCGATACGTGACGTAGAAGACCTACGGCAAAAAATCCTAGCAGCTGCACAGACGATGAAAGACGGGCTTTTGAAACGAGTGACAATCACTGAAGTACGAAGAAGGCTTCGTTCTTGCATACGCAGGCAGGGCAAACAGTTCGAGCAAGATTTATAATGTTTCCTTTTTAAGATTAAATTTTATTTAATAATGAAACTGTATTTTTCCTATTTTTCTTATTCCCCTACTTAATTACTTGCCAAAGTATCACCCCGGGCAACTTAAAGTCTCAGAAGATAAGAAACTGGAGACAAAGTATGCCTTCGGCGAGTTTAAAACGACACAAACAAGTAAAGTCAAGTACGCTAAGTCCTGTACCTGCTCTGGTATTATTATTATTAATTGTAAAAAATGAGCATAAAATGTCATAAATTGTACCTTTTTAGAAAGCTTATGAACTGAGGAAATAAATTCTGGTATTTGTACGCGTAGTGTTATTACTTTTTTTTTAGTTATGCCTTAAAATGTAACAAGATTTGAAAAAAAATACAACAACTTCTGACTTCAGATGCTTTTATTTGCAAAATTTTGATATGTTTTGTACTTTTTTTATTATTTTACGTAATCAGTGATTCATTGGCTATTCGGAAAATCTTTTTTTTTTATTTGAAAAATACGTAGTTTAAAAAAAATACTAGTTTTAGGTCAAAAAGCGGGTATTTATTAAAAAAATCTAAAATCTTGAATAACTTGAAAACCAATGAGTTTTGACCCCTGCTTGACTGGACTTAAATCACTCCAAATAAGCTGTAGAATAACCCCCTTGAAGGAATACGACGAATTACCAGTCACCCTGTATATACCGATGTTTTCATTAGTTGATTGCAGACGGTTACTTTAATCACGTTATAAGACAAGCGTTAGTTTAATTTGATACTATCGATCGAGCGATGTCAGAAAGTGACACAATGTAGTGATCGCGGTGTAAATATTACCATCATTGGCTCACTGATAAATTACATTTAGTTACACGTTTAAACTTATTCAATTTCCAAACAGTTACTATAATTGCAATTACAAGCAGCATTGGAACCTCATTGCACACTCGATAACACCCACCGGTTAATTAGGACTTTGACATCATAATCCACTCTAATCTACCCTTTATTACTATACTTGCAAGGATCACATTAAGATGAGTCAAATTCGTACAAAGATTTGTATGTTAAGAACACGTTTTTGACTTTAACCTATTAATTATAAGGTTAATTTTGTATTGCGCGTATAGTTGAAATAATCAAAGCGCACGCGGCGATCTGATCTGCTTGCAATTGTTAATTAACATTAACACACGCCATTTAGCAGAAACGTACGGAAAAGGAGTTGGTTCCGAAAGCGTAAAGTGTGCTAACCATACCGAGAGAGAGATTAGGAATGTTATTGACAATAAATTGAGTATGAGTGGTTTACAGGTTCGGAACCGTATCGAAGTTTTCTACCGGATATGAAGACTTGTATATAGAAAATTAGCAATACAAATAGTTAATGTGTCAAATGCTTGCCAAGATTTTTTGCCTAGAAATGCAGTGTTCAGTCACCCACATGTGCTTAGGTAGGTACATTATGTATATGCCATTTCTATTGACCTTCGGTATACATACACATCCCATCCCTGCACCATATTATGCTCCACCTGTCATTTATAGACCTAATAATACCCACCAGAAAAATAATGACCAGCCAAAGGCATCTTTATCATCATCAGAACATAAAATTTTATAGAAATGCCATTCATTAAGATAATGCCACTCATACACATTACCATAAACTTAACTATAATATAATACGACAATACAATAATGCACATTTTCCACAGCGAAATTAGACAACAGCAGGTGCATTGACAACTGCGCGCCGGCGCATCGCATTCCGAAGTGTCACCTGACTCACCTGCCGACTACCGACAGCCGCAGCAGCCGTCGCAAAAACGCTAAACGTAATCGCCATTATTGCTAATGATACAGATTACTGGGCAGATAGTTTGAAGACGATCATTGGTTGTTTTACTTGAGAAATGGCCGTAATAAATATGGATTCTGTTTCAAATGTGAAGGTAAAATGTTCATCCACAACCTGACCGACAGTTTACCTTTACATTATTATTCAATTGTTTAATGAAACGGAATATGGATAAAATACCAGCATTTCCAGACGCACAGGTATAAGTCTTCTTTATGATCGTTTACCTGAAAAAAAAAAGAAAATATCGGCGTCAGACAGTGTGTTAAGTAATTAAAATTTTACGAATATGCTAATTGTAATTTTATGATATTTCTTATTAGCGAATAAAACTCATGTTTCGCTAATGAAGAATCGAATTTAAATCAGGTTTAAGCGATGGTGATACACAGGTCAAAGTCTCGTATTAAACGGCAACTGACAAAGCTGAATTTTTCAATGTCCGACATAGCCACGTCCAAACCACTACATTATAAAAAGGTAGTCCCATTAAAGGTTGTAAGAGTCAGTGCCCAATGGAGTTCTTAGGGAAACCAGTGGTACGTGGCCTTGACAGCCGAGTTAATCGAAGATCAACGAATTAGACCAGAAGAATGTTTGTCCCGCATTCGGCTACTTATTGGAATGATACACCCTATTACAACATTTTATCGGGACGTTAATTACCTTTACACTAGCTTTAATCCTTACTATAGAGTACAAAAACCCAAAGTATCTAATAACGTTAAATGTAATTAAAAGAAAACCTTACTAAAGGTATGCCAAAAGAATTTTGTATTCAATTAAAGTAGGAGCCTTTTTCAGTAATTCAATTTCTAGCATCCACCATTTTCTTCGATTTACTCGTAGCAAATGACTAAATTACTTAAAATAAGTTGTTTTCATTGCAAATATTGGAATACGCTAAGGATAAGAAATGATTATTTAATAGCAGACCTAAAATAAAGGGATATGAAATAGAAACATTACCAGTAATATTTACATCCCTGTCGTTCCCGGCGCAACGGTGTCTACCATGGAGAAAGCTGGCAGATTAAGAAAGAAAGAAAGAAAATATATTTATTAGCACAAAGACAAAAGATGAATGGCACACTTCACGACGCTAATTTTCTGAAAATCAAATCTATCTAATCAGCAGTGATCGGCACGACCCGTGCAACAACGCGGAATTCCGCGTAAAAAAAAATTACGGATATGACTATAATATTTTATTGAATACTACTATATTACACCCAATTAAACAAATTTTTTTCAAACAAAAAAGTGTGATTATAATTATGTCCATATTCAAATTACTATAGGAACGCCGCGGTGTTGCACGGGTCATGCCGATCACTGCTAATCAGATTGAGGAAGCAGATTTAGTACTTGCACTCGAAATATATATTAGCTGACACGTTTCTAATGCAACTGAATAAATAAGTATATGTGAACACGGGTGCTGAAAGTTTTATGCTTCATAGAAACCATAAAGATAATGGTATTTATAGCAGGCAGTAAACCGTAGCTGATGTAAGCTTACCGTAGCTGAGGTTTAGTAGGACGAAGGTGATAAACGATTATGATAAATATAATCATTGATGGAAAATACTTCAGAAGAATACTTTGTGTGTGAAGTCTTTATTATTTATTACTATTTAGAAGAGATTCGGATTTCGGAAGACACGACCAAAGGCAAGAATTGATTGAGGTTAGTTTTAATACAACAAATGATGTAGTTGTATTTTTTTGTAAAAGAACCCAAAATTTCTAGGGCTTCTTTTCCCTCAAAATCAGACCTGTAAATGATCCCAAGCCATCTTTCCAATTTTATTTTGTTTTGAATAGCAGACTTTGTAAACATACCTACCTATGTAATCCTGACTTAATTTGTACGTCTATCTCAATCCAGGGCCAGTCAAATTGAGAGCTAATACGGGTTAACATGAGGGCCCTCAAGTATTTCCCACATCGCCAAGATCCGACGATAAGCATGCGCTAAGGAGCGAGAATGCTTGTCTAATGGGATAACCAAGCGATGGTATCGCGCGGCGACAACCTAGCAATTCCGTGGAAAGTCCCTCTTTACTCCGAGAATACATAATAATGGAAAGCTGAACGTTTCCAAGCTGCGCTCGAAAAGGAAATCAATTGCACGTTACTTTTTCAAACAGTTAAAACAAACGAGGTATATGAGCCTCGTTTACTGTGCAAACAAGAAGCAATACTAATATTAGCGTATTAGTAGTAACACGCAAAAACCAATCAAACACTTGCTGTTATCACTTCAAGATTTAACGGTTGGAAGAACCGGTCGTACGAAACGTTGATATATAGACGTATCAATGACCGTTACCGGTTCCATCAGTTCGTTTTTAACGGAAAACGATTTCAATTTAAAACTGCTAACACAAGTCATAGATTTAACACGTTTGGAAGCTTGGAGCTTAATAATAATAAGGTTACTAGTTTGTCGAGACTGGTTTCGGAGTAATTCGGAGCTTTGTAGAACACAAGAATTGTATATTGGTCAACGTGATGATATAGAAAAAGTCGGTTGGAATATTAAAAGTGATTCAATCGAAAGCCGTGAATGGGACTGTAATGATGGGCATTTCGTACACCTGAATAGCGGAACCTTAATTATACAAATCTTAAATAACAACTATGTGTATTAAAACTTATTGCTTCAATTTCGTTTGACGGACAGGTACGTTATGGAAAAAGTAGAATTGCGTGTGCTCTCGTTTGATTAACTTTGTGTTAGTTTCTGCGGCACGAATAGAAATGGAAAGGGTTACGAGTGTTTTGATTGTAATTAGCTGGCAAAAACTTTTGAGTGACGGAGTAGGAAGTGCCAGTTTTGCGGTCACGTTGGCTCTGGGCTAGGTGTCGATGTATCGTCGTATTATTGAATTGCCGGCGTTATGACCGCAGATGGCATCGGTTTTCAAATGCGGATAGCACGTTAAGTAAACAAATATTGTATTTCCCTCTGTAACATTACACGGTCTATAACTATTGTTTATCTTTATAACTGTAAGCTTCATCAACGCCTAATGTTCAGCAGGGTCTGCACTCTGCAGGGTCACCTAATTGAAATACATGCATCGTTTATAAACCATAAGGTTAGGTTATATTTATGGCTTTACTTAAAATTCGATGAAGTTAAAAAAACGCGCTCGCTTTTTTTCTCAAATGAAACATGGGATAACATTTTTCGGAAGTATTATAGTATTCATAGTTATTGTTCAACAGTTATGCCAGATAGAGAGATCGTTTTAAAAACCTGGTAAATATCCAGTTACAACATTGTTAATATAGATAGCTATACAAATAAAGATAGCTTATATCGAGTTGCAAAGTGTGTAAATGAAATGAACTCCTCCATTACGAGTGTCGATCGTGGACAGGGCGCGGTGGGACCGTTACGGCATCTGCCGCGGCCCCGATCGCCACCTTATTTACTATCTCCACATTCGCGTCAATAAAACTAATAAATGTCATCTTAATTGGTGGCTGTTGGTCTTTTTCAGAATTGGTAATCGTTTAATAAATCTTTTCGGTGTTTAATGGAGAATTGACTGAATTGCCGTGCAACGTGAACTGAACGAATAAAAAAAAACCCTTTTTACAATAGTTTTTGTTAATTAACCGTGTACAGTGTACTACATAATTGTCAATGCCGAAAATGAACTAAAACTTTAAATTTAAACACAACTTGATGTTTAAAAATATTTATAACGGGTTACTATGTTAATATGTCTTTTTAATATGGTAGAGTCTCACGAAAGTTGTATAGTTATAATTTGATGTTTCTTTCGTTCATACAGTATATTATGTATTTAATTTACACACGTACCTATACTTACAATACGTTTGGTTACGCTATTTCAGCTTCACATTTCATATCATGATCTGTTTGTTTTGTATTATTTTATGTGTATTTTGCAATCATTTGATTTGTTGTCTAAATAAATATATCAAAATATTAAGCACATAAAATAATGTAATCAGTGAAAGAACATTGCTATTTAAGCTATTAGGCCGCGGACGTCAACTATCGAGAATAATCAAGATGGGCGACCTGGAAACTAGGTTTGATCGGAACTGGCCCTAGGTCTGAAGGGTTTAAGTTCACAGTGTCAGTGGCGCGCGGGAACATGCGCCAACGCACCGGCCGTCCGATGGGTGCGCAAGCGCAGGCGGTCCGAGTTCTCGGGCGCCAGTGTAACGTGAGCTCGTAAAAACTAGTCTTTTGTGGAATTAAATAAGCTGGAATGGAACAACTGACTATTATTTTACAAAGACATTTTACCCTCATAAGAAAAAACCACTGCTTGAAACCAATAAAAATCTTCTAAATCTGTTCCTGCCTTTACGTAGCATAGCATATCACCCTACCTTCTGTGAGATAATCTTTTTTACGCAGTCAGTCGTCTGGTTGGTATATAGTGGCTTTGCCTGCGAGGAAAGACCACAATGCAAGCTTGGGGCTACATTGACTTGTTTAAGATTGTCCCGAATATTTATTTAGAACCCGTGCCCGAAGAGCACTATTATACTGGTTTGCTTGATCCTTCGTCTCGCTAGTGCGCAGTAACTAGGTAACTGCAACGAGCCAGAGCCGGTTATGGGCGGCTAGTCGAACAGCTGATGGGCAATAACTTTCTTTAACGGTGGCTTTGTATTTCCGATTTTGCCTGTAATGAATGATAATGATATAAATGGTTATTTTGAAGTACAAAAGTATACTTTTGTGACAAAGGTATGTGATAATTAACTATACAAAACACTTGGAAAAGCCCCCGGAAAAAATACATGTTATCTAGCTATAATAAAGACAAAACATTTACACATAAAAATGAACTTCAATATAAGTAGGTACTTAATGCATATAAAGGTGGTTTGGTTCAGAATATTTGATTTTAGTTTTCATAGACCAGGTAGGTAACATGACAACCAAATAGACATTAGATACTTAAAATAAAAGTGAAACGCATTGTAGTATTTTGACGTTGACGCAACGCCAAAACGTAGCACCCAAACACACAAGACTGCATTATGCATCAGCTAATGTTTGCAGGCCAATCAATCAGCCACATCGTCAGTCCACGCACGTCCCTAAGGGCATTATTCCTATCGAGCACCGCATCCACAGCTAAATCAAAATCAAACCATTATTTACCTGCTCTTTGATGACGCAAAGTTTTTACGAATCAAAAGATCTCGGATATACTGTTGTGGGTTTGAATCTGCGCCCAAGGCAATGGGAACACAGGACCAGAGCGGCATAAATATGAACCACTAACGACCGACCAAACAACGATAACTACCAGTTATGTATTAGGACCACGGATTTCCTCCTACAAACCCTGCATGTTTACCTATATCTTAAGCCGTGACAGTCGTGAGTTTCACTGTTGCATTCCAAATTATTATTGGTATTGTTCACTGTTGTAAGTGTAGTAAAGTACTCACGCAATAAGTGTTTTTAAAAATGAAACTTTTAGAAGAGCTTATTGACTTAAGCAAATTATCGCCCATCCCTCAACCTTCCTCTTTCTTCCAATGTGTCCTCTTGTCCATTTATTTTAACATTCTCTAGAGTCTAGAATATGAGATAGGGACCAGATGCCCAAGAAAGCTAAGGGCACTAATTTTCCAGTGGCAGATCGTCCATAAAACACGATACCCAGAGGTTTCCTTGCCTAATTTTTAGCCAGTTAATTGTTTTAACAACGGCACATTGAGGAGGATACTGACAAATACTAATAAACACAAACTTAAAGACCGCTATTTGTGCTTACCATGCTTTTGCTCAGTCGTGGCTCCAGTATGGAATAGTTTTATGGGGCAATAGCGTAGATGTTAATGACCTATTTTTGCTCCAGAAAAGATGTATAAGAATTTTGTGTAATCTAGGATATCTAGAAAGCTGTAGACCATATTTCCCAAAATTAAATATACTCACCCTCCCATATATTGGAAACTTGCAAGTTTGTACGAAAGCATCAATATTTATATGATAAACCCAAAACCACCAAATCCCAAACTTACAACTTCCGTAACCGTCATCACGATAAACTCGTCCAAGCAGTTCCCGCTAACCTACACATATACAACAACGGCCCTTACTATATGTCAATTAAGATCTATAATAAAATACCTCAGGACATAAAGGACGAAACCAAATATCATAACTTCGTAAATAAACTAAAAAAATATCTACTAACTGAATGCCCATACTCTCTACAAGAGTTCATGGAATATTGTCCATGTCCATTACCATTGTATTGTAAATGTAGTAGAATATAAGATCTCATTCTGTTTGTGATAAATTGTATGTGATAATAATTATGTAAGTAATAGATAATAGAAATACGCTGCTGAAAATTTAATGTCTACGTAGTTTAGTTTATAGTTAATTAGGTAAGTATAAATCTTGCTACGCCCTAGTAGGGTCCATGTCTGTACTGGCTAAACTTTAAGAACATCTTGTAATACCATGGTTGCAAGGAATAAATGATTACTGATTACTGAGGAATGGAAACAAACAGAACCCAAATTAGCACCAGCTTTACAGGAATACTTTTGCTCTATCTACAATGTATGTCGTCTGTGCGAATGCCTCACCTGTCAGCGATAATTTTAGCATTGTTGCCGATGTTAGCGGCTATTACACTCAGGGACAATGAAAACAGATCATCATGTATGGAAATTTATATGCAAAGTGTCCCGTTTTCATTTTCTTGAGTATATTTGTTGTTTGTATTGGGATGGTTATAACTGCGAGCAATGACTGCTGCAACTGACTGTAATCGTTTGTAAGTATCAGGTGGGTTTGATGTAATGCCCTTATTAGCATTATAGTTTGGGTTCATAGATTCCATAGGTACAACTGTACTTGTTTTAATAAATAAGTACGTATAAATATCTATACGATTATATTCCCACATAAAGGGACCTGAAATGAGCTTGGCTCGGTAACGTCAATACTTAATTAAATCATCTTTATCTTTTTTTCTCTATCCATACTCTAAAATTTTGGAGGTAAACATTGCCAGGAAAACATTTTCAAGTTCAAGACCGCATTGAATAGAGAATTTAATCAACCGTTACTATAGACTATAAATCAGCACATAAACATCACTATTTCCACCATCAAACATTTGCGGCGTTTGATATCATCGCTCCAGCCCACGGACATTCCAATCACATACCGATGCTGTCGCTCTGATGACCAGACCAGAATTAGTGATCCGATTACCCATGGTTTTAATAGATCCTAGGGGCCATAAATACACTGGTTCCAGAGCCTGCGCTCGCGTTGGTCAATGATAACCCACGGCCCAACGGTCGCGAGCGTGCAAATCGCGCGCAAACCCGCGCACGCGCGCCGTCCGTGTAATCGTTAATCTACGGAGATCCATCAGCCTATTGAACCTTACGTCTTTGTTGTAAGAGCTATTATTCAAGGATGGACTGAAGAATTCAAGGATATGGATGGAGGCTGTAGGACCATTGGATACAGTTCGACCGTGAAATGCTGGTGAAGCATGGAACTCGTGTAAGTTGAATGACATGATATAGTTTTATAGCAAAAACGCCTTGTTTCAGGGTGAACATGTGTGTTCAATTAGATTTTAATTCACCATGTCCGTCACAAAAATATGAGCATGTATTGCTATGTGACTTGATTTGCTCATAACTTAATTTTGTGTTTGTAGTAGCGAAACCATAAATTTTCTTTTCGTTGTCCTCCTCTAATTTTCTTATTTTAACATTTTACTAAGTATGAAATAAAACAATTAAAAACGGATTTTATCGCGTGTATTGAGTTTAAATTACATCCCGACGTTTCAAACACTTTACAGCGTTCGTGGTCAACGGGTCGACTGAACGAACGCTGTAAAGTGTTTGAAACGTCGGGATGTAATTTAAACTCAATACACGCGATAAAATCCGTTTTTAATTGTTTTATTTCATGAATAACTATCGCGGCAACCGAGGACAATATTATTTTACTAAGTAATTTTGCTAAGGGCGAATCAAGTTTTTATAACATAACATAAACATAACATAAATACTCTTTATTGCAAACAATACACAAACAAAAAAAGCAGAGGCAAAACAATTGGCGGTCTTATCGCTAAAGAGCGATCTCTTCCAGACAACCTTTGGGAAGCGGAAACCTTTGTAAATTAACAGAAAAGTAGGTGTTGCAAAGCAAATAAACCAAACATTAATAAACTTACACATATAAAATAAAGAAAAATAAAGTTACATAGCTCATACATACATACATATATATTTAATAAATATAATAAAATAAGAAAATATAAACTAGGCCAAACACACTATATGCCACAGGTTGTTAAAACAGTTAATGGAGTTGCAGGATATTATCTATACGGATCATGGGAGAGACAGATAATGTTCTTTAAGTTGTTTAATGTTGTTTACTCTGTCCCCGTTGTCTGAGCTCCAAGGTACATCTTCAGATTGTTTCATAGAAAATGGTTGGTTGTCCAAGAGACATAACCATAGCAACGAGGGTGAATAAAAAGTTGATGTACTCTAATCCAGTTCGTCATCTTTTTGCCTTGTTATGTGAGGACCGTTTGCACCATATCGTCTGCAATCTTTAAGAATTTAATTGTATACAGTGTGTAAATTTTATACGGGCGTATATTGTACTAGCGATTAGTATCCTAGGGAACCTATTTACAATTATTTCTTTATGAAAAAAAGGATATTTTTTTTCATACATAATAATTCAGCCCGCAATGTATTGCATCCATGACAGTTAAATTACCGTTGCGTCATGTCAGTTATGTCAGTTTTAAATCAGTTGTATAGCGCATGGCCTAATTATACAGGTCTGTTAAATTTTTGACAGCTCGTTCGAAAAGACCTCACCTACGTCACATAATGATACCATTCGTTGACATCTTCAATTCAGTCAGGGAGTTTTATTAATACTCTATTCATGTTCAAAAATGTTAGCGTGCCGTTACTAAGTTTATTTTGTGTTTTTAGGGTTCCGTAGTCAACTAGGAACCCTTATAGTTTCGCCATGTCTGCCCGTCCGTCCGTCCGTCCGTCCGTCCGCGGATAATCTCAGTGACCGTTAGCACTAGAAAGCTGAAATTTGGTACTAATATGTATATCAATCACGCCGACAAAGTGGTAAAATAAAAAGTGAATTTTTTTTTTTTATTAGGGTACCTCCCCTATACGTAAAGTGGGGAGTGATTTTTTTTTTCATTTCAACCCTAACGTGTGATATATTATTGGATAGGTATTTAAAAATGAATTGGGGTTTTCTAAAATCATTTTTCGATAATGTAAATATTTTCGGAAATAATCGCTCCAGAAGTAAAAAAATATGCGTCCCCCCCCCTCTAACTTTTGAACCATAAGTTTTAAAAATATGAAAAAAATCTCAAAAGTAGAACTTTATAAAAACTTTCTTGGAAAATTATTTTGAACTTGATAGGATGAATAGTTTTTGAAAAAAAAATACAAAATAATTTCTGAACTAAGTTTGTAATTTAACCGTATAAGCAGGTGTTTATTGTACCTGTAATTTCTACAAAATTACAATGAAATGACGTGCTTTCAAATAAAGTAAAAACGGTGAAAATCGGTTCACGCAATAAAGAATTATCCCATAAAAATCATCTTCCATACTTTATGCTCGCGCGCAATAGTTTACTCAATTTGCCGATAGATGTCGCTGTACATGGAACTCTCATATCATATCCTACATGGCGGTGTTATTAACTCTTAAGTGGGGACACTTACTGTGACGGACGGAAAACTACGGAACCCTACAGTGAGCGTGGCCCGACACGCTCTTGGCCGGTTTTTTAATTATTTTATACCTAAAATAAGCGTCATATCATTTTAGGTAATTTAATAGAATACTTTTAGTTAGCAATTAATGACGACATGTAATTTAATGAGGATTTTTTTAACATTGTGGCAATACAACGATTTGGCGAGTATTACACTGACAGACTGCCATCTTGTATTATCTCTGTTTCTTTTGAACTTATAACGCCGTTTCATTTTTGTCTGAGATTCCCAAATATCTTATAGCTATATAATGTATATAATAATAGTTGCTCGTAATAAATATTGGTATAGTGCAACATCATACTAATGCACTAAATGTGGAATTACGCTAAAATATTTTATAAGTTACGTTGTAATTGTAATAGAATTACATTGTTTTCTTTAGTAACATATTTAAATAAATAAATATTATAGGACAATCTTACACAAACCGACCTAGTCCCACAGTAAGCTCAATAAGGCTTGTGTTGTGGGTACTAGGCGACGATGAATATAATAGATAGATATAGATAAATACTTAAATATATAGAAAACATCCATAACTCAGGTACAAATATCTGTGATAACGTATGTCCTTTGTATGGAGGCCATAGACAAATTTCCGCTACCATAGCCCAATTTCCGCTTTTGTCTATGAATAGCTAAATTCCGCTCTAATGTGTGGTGCCCCTTAAAAACTATAACAGTTTATTGCCGGCCATGAATTCCGTTATAGGAGAGTTATAGGGAGGGGGGTAGATAATATTCAGTACTGTCCGGAAAATTATCTATGGTTTGTGGAAATCGTGGTTTGTGGTTTGGACCCGGGTATGTCCTTACACTACGTCCGGACTCGGGTATGTCCTTAAACTACGTCCAAAAGAGAGGTATGGGTTAGGGCACAGTACAGCGAATGTCATCTCGCTCAAATCTGGAGCAGAGCCCGACTGGGGAAGTACCTCCACCTTACAGAAAACTACAGCCAAATAGCACTAGATAGACCCTACTCATAGTGTTGTGTTTACGAACGGTATGTTTGGACCTACTGCGAGGTATGCGAGTCAAAAAAGGATCTTAATTTATCACAATTATGAGAAACATCAACATAAATGCGATTTCCGAAAAATAGGCAAGACTGAAATGAACTAGAAAAACATCCTTTAATAAGCAAACACCATTAAATATAATTTTATGTTCCTTGTTTTACATTTTTAATGCGAAACGTGACGTGGCCAAAAGTGACCTTGACGCCGGCGTGTCAAAGAGTAGCTTAGACTTTTTGTGATTTCAACTCCTGTTATTCAATTTACTATACTTGGTTGCAACTATCTTCCGTTTTGGAACCCTCGTCTAGTTCTGTCTATGGTACCGTTTATTTTATGTTTGTTTTTTGTTTACGGTGTCGTTTAGATATACCCAGTAATTACTTCGTAGTATAATGTCCAGTAATTACCTCTATAAAATAATTTCCCTATTTTTAAAGTTTCAGTACCATTTCATTCCCTGATGACGTCAGTGTGGTCGCTGACGTCACGAGGTGTCAAAAATGTAACTGACCTGTATAATTAGACTATGGTATAGCGTACATTGGTGCCCGGTAGGACTTTAAAAAATCGTTACACATAATTAATAACACTATTTAACAAAATGATTATACTATATGAGTCCTATTGCTGGTTACTATAGGTGGATAAAGTATACGCCCGTATACAATTTACAGGCTGTATAATTAGAAATTACTGAATTTTTTATGAAGTGGCAGCTACTGGTTCATGCGTATAACGTGAAGCAACTCGCCCTAAATAAAAATAACATTAAATCTATAACGATTAACATTAAACGCAACACGCATCATAAACATAAAACCAAAGATATATTAATTAGACGTAATTACCGCTATGTAAACAACCGTTATACATTTAATTATAGGAGCTCACCGCAACCTTGGTTGCGTAAATGTCATCCGAGCTAACGTGATATCAATCTATTGTCAACAGAGTTTGCGAATACTTAGCCAAACACGGAGATGATCCGTTGTGTGTTGTTATAATATCCAAACATAAAGTGATGTCAATGATCGGTAGATAGTAAGAAACTTAACCCTTTAACCGCCATCGTCTGAAAATTGAGAGAGAGTGACAACGTAAATGAAATCTTCGTAAATTAAAGAAAGAAAGATAATAAATTTATTCATGACGCTACAAAGAAACTTAAAACCAATACACAAATGAATATAAACAGATTAAACAGTTTTAAAGACGTCACTGAAATGGTCTCCACTCAGTACCCTGGTTTTCCGTAGTAACCGTAAATTATGACAGAGTTTAAAATTTAAAGTTAAAGTGACGTAAGGCGGTTAAAAGCTTAATCAACTGCATGTCAGTCAAGAAAACAATGCGGACAATATATATTCAGACTATTCAGATTTATACTGTACAAAAGTCGAAATGGATGGTTATACATATCCACGAGAAATCATGCAGCGGATAGAGGTCGACTACGAGTCATATTACCAACTTGCCACAGAAAGATTGGAACTTACACCTACAACGATAAATAGATTCAATGAGACCAAACAGCAGTGTCATCTAAAAGGATTTTTTAAATTATAGCTGAAGATGTACCTCATTGCTTACAACATTTTATCCATACTAGATATAAATATAAACATAAACACCAAGTGCCGAAGTATTAATAAACTGATTGTAGTTGTTAGTTCGCAACTACTTAATTAAGCTATTTTGAACAGCAATAAGCTCAAATGCCTAGTCAGAGTCGAACTCCGAAGCGCCGTAGCGCGCGTAGCAGCGCGAGAGCGGTGAACTTCTCCTGCGCGCAAGCGTTAACCTTGACCGTGTGTACCATCACCATCAGCCAATCATGCACTTCTTATCAATGGCGACAAAAGAACGTAAGTATAGCAATAACTTTACCGGATCCATCATTGTAGACATCGTTTAAACAAGAATCTAAGTTGTTCTTGTAGAAGAATGATTATGATGAAATTTTCTTAATTAAATAAAAGGTCAAATGCATTGCTATAGAACTTTATCTGAGGCAAAATGTAAGATAAGATACAATTGTATGTATATGTCCATATACCATTGTATTAGAAGTAAAATGTTAAAACATATATACATGATTGGTCGCAGAATGCAATACCTACCATAACAAAGCTTTTACATTCAGTTTCAGACTTCTTTAGCGCTAGAGTTTAAATAATGAAGTGTTTCTACCCGTTCCTACCGGTTTCACACGACAGGAACGAAAGTAATTTCTTCGTGCCACTGATAAAATGTCTGGCGCCTCGCAAGCTCTAAATGCTTACTATGAAATAACTTCCTGTAAGCAAATAGAAAGTAGATGCAATGTTATAAAAAAATACCGAGGATAGTTCGACGACGACATACATGGCACGCGTTTCTTAATCTTAGCGGGGCATCGGTGCACCGGACCGATAGCCGCGAAACGGAAGCCAATTAACCTGTACATCTTGTTAACCATAGAAAAAGAGAAATTAAGAGAAATGCGCACACGATTCAAGCAGCAATGGCCACAAGTACTCCATAAAACTCGAGGTTAAACCAACTTGTTCATCAGAAACCTACAAATGACAGCAAAATTTGGAACAAGGTCAAGAAATGTCTCAGGGGAGCCAACGGACAATAGAACACCATTTACAATCAGAAACGTGGGAGTGATCTTTGAGAACCATAGACAAAAGTCAAAATACAACAATAGAAGCTTCGTGAAAGAACGCTTTCGATTTGGAACTCTGCGCCCACAAATCAGAGTGGAAATTTGGTCAACAACTGGAGCGAAGTGATTGTGATCCGAAAATTCGCAGATACCGAATATGGTAGTCAATTCATCAATTAAATGAATTGGCTAGCCGTGACAACTGCATCGGACATTCGTGCGAACGAATTCGGATGGTGATTAGTCAAGTCTGTTGCGGTGATTCATACAGACGTCGCGTGGTTCTGTCACATTAATCACACTATTGCTGCAACAATCCCGAAAACTTAAAGGCTTTTTATAATTTAAGTAGCTTTTAACCTAGATATACACGTGTTTTCACACATTATAAAATACCTGAGAACTTTTAAGTGTCATGCTAATGAATAAAACAGAGGAGCAAGTGTTAATTTATACTCTCATAAAGCTACTGTAAATTTCACGCTTGAAAACCATAATCTTAAATCGGATGAACGTAACTGTTCCCTTAATGCGTTAATTTATTGCACGGCATTCCATTATTGCGATGTTCTCATAGGTAAATGTGATGAGGTATTCCATCAAAGAACAATCTAACTGTTCCTAGTACGTGGAACACGGTCCTATTAGTATCTCCCTATCAACTCGTAACGGGGCAAGCTATTACCTTCCACCCATTGGCTACCGAGGGTTCAGATAAATAATAAATACGGTAATCCCAGAGCCGGGAATAAGATCGCATATCGCCGTAACTGAACCTTATCGTTGAAGAAGTAATTTGCCTTATAAGATCGGCCAGCCCTAATGATGCAGCACAACACGGCAAAGCAATTATCCAAGTGGTATCCAGACTAATATTCAGCATACAAAGTCTGCTCTTATCTGATTGAGTTTGCTGGTTTTATTTTACACTCTACATACTTAGGTAAAATGTAACGTTCACATGTACAGGTGTAAATTAATTTTATTTGTGTTTTGTAAAGAAATGTACTTACAATAAGAAACAAAAGAAGTAAGAAGGGGATGAACCGATTTAGACGGTGAGTTTTCTAATGACTTAACTAAAGTGTTTTTGTGTACTTATTTGTTTGGAGGCTATCACCTTACAATCAGCAAGGCCCTTACCGAACAACGTTGCCTCTATTTTATTTTATGCAATAAAAAAGCGTAAAACGTCATTGGCAAAATTCCCATTGCTGTGTACAAAGGGAGAAAGCCATTTTGTATAACAAACAAAAATATTTAGGCTCCTCATTATCTTAAATATATATAAAAGAAGAAACTAACTGACTGACTGACTGACATATCAACGCACAGCCCAAACAGCTGGTTCTAGAGATTCCAAATTTGGCACGTAGGTTCCTTTTAAGGTCTAGGGGTGCACTAAGAAAGGATTTTTCAAAATTCACCCCCTAAGGGGTTAAAATGGGGGTCCAAAGTTTGTATGGCGAATCAAGTTTTGTTAGATTATTTTATTCGAAATTTCACAGCAGTATTCCTAACGATACATGAGTAAACACGTGTTTCAGGTTTTTTGAACATTAACCCCTAAAAGGGGCAAATGTGGTCACAAAGTCTGTAAATCAACATGGGTATCGTATCCTTTTTGAGTACTTATAATTAGCGGGCGAAGCCGCGGGAAAAGGCTAGTTTTATATATTTTACTGTCGATGAACGGTGACGTTGTCTCTTACCAAAGAATTACAAGAACCAACTCCGCCATTAAGTCAATTCTCACAACATAATACACGACATGCAACTGCGGTATTACAGTAAGCTAAATCCCTAGCCATTTAAAGATCATTTGGGACAACAGTCGTGGGACCTCAGCATAATTGTTGGAAGCGTTAGGAAACAAGTTCAATGCTGTGGAAACAGCAGTTAAATCATTGGGACCAACCGTTACATCGGTTTTGAATACGCCTCGATCGTAAATAATGGGAAAAGGTGGCTAAAGATTAATTTTCTATGCGAGAAAAATTACTACCTTTGAAGCGCGTGAGGTTACGGTGGGCGCTATATTTATGCGTTCCCAATAAAAACAACTTCCACCTCTAATGTTTTTTTTTTCTTTTCAATTTCGTCTTACTGATATATCAAGACGACTTTAGTAAGATATATGTATCAAAACCTATTTACAAAAATGTCTTAAGTAGGGTTGTCTATTTTTCTAAATCAATGTACATTACTATAAAAACGGCTACACTCACGTCACTTCGCGCGACATGTTTCGGAGAGCTTAGGTCTCCATCTTCAAGCACTAAGAGTAAGAGTTTTATAGTGACGTCTCACGAAAGTTTAAATTTAACAATGTACTATCGGGTTCAGAATTGCATGGCCAATTTATGAATGAATTCATTGATAAATTGAACATGCAATTTTGAACCTGATGGTGATGGTACATTAATTTAAATATGTATAGTATTTTTTTAAGGCAAAGTGTCACATTCATTTTGTACAATTTGACAATCGCAGCAGCGGGTGCCTGCTTATAACTTGAAAAGAATCATGAATTAATTCAGAAAATAAAGCTAATAGCCTAATACAAACTGTTTTAAACATGCATTTTACAGATATTATGTATATACGGAAGCTCCTTTACATTACACGCAGATAAGAAAACCGATATTCATGGACCGATATGCAAGATGGCCGGAAGAGGTCCATGGGACCCTCCCCACATACACCTCACAAAACAATGCGGACGTCCAGTTAGCCGCCATTGTTCAGCATCACAACTAATGAGGAATCCAACACATTTACATACAAATAATGCGTGTGAACTAACGCATATATGCTGGATTACTCACGAGATAGCAAAAAACGAATACGCTCGGAGCGCAATCAAAACATGAATTTATCTGCCACAGCATGTTAAAGGAGATGATGCTCATGAGTGGAACTCGAAGGCAAACAACTCAATCGAAATTCATTCATTACGAATATAAAATTAAAATTTAGGCGTGGAGAGCCTTTGCCCAGCAGTGGGACAGTCTTGACACTCTTGACTCGTAAAAAAAAATAAACAAACAAATAAAATATGTAAAGTCGTATAACGTTTGGCGCGACATTTAACTTTAGTGATTTTGTTAGCGTAGACTACGTCAATTTTATTTCATGTCAATCATTATGGAATCATGTCTTTTTTTTCAATTGTTCACCTAATAAAGACCGGACACAAAAGCAAACAATGAAGATGCATTCATTTTACAACACTTAAT